>JAQIXX010002396.1:0-24852 GCA_034700605.1 Willowsia nigromaculata
TTACGTCATTTTTTCGTGTAATTTAATTGTAATTTAATTACCTGTAATTAAATTACTGTAATTGTTGCGGAAGTGTGATAGTCACATTATGGCATAATTGGTTTCAATTGATGAATATTAGTTTTTGCATACCTCATCATCCATTCTTCTTCGCTAACAAAGAAGAAGATAACCTCTTCTTTCTCTTTCAACTCTTTCTTTCTAGTTTCTATACTTTCAGTCACTTCTTGCTTCCTAAATCGCTTCATCTGGTTATCAAGTTCTATAATGCGTCTTTCATCCCACTCTTCAAAAGCTTTTAGCTGGTCCTGAATTTCTTTATCCTCCCGTTCCAATAAGGCCAATGAAAGCAGGTCCTTGGCTTTACTCAGCAAGTTGAAGTTCTTTGAAATTGACAGTTTATTAGACGCCAGAATGTTTTTCACTTTCGGCATATACTGCTCATGTGCAGGGTAGTTCAGTTGTTGCCACATAGCAGTTAGTTTCTTTTCATCAAGATTAACACCGGGAAACTGATGAACCTTGGGCTTTGCCAAAGCCTTATTGGGCGATGCCTCAATTTCAGCGGCTGCATTTTCACAGAGCTCTGACAATTTACTTGCCTAAAGTTGAAAACTCCATAAACAATTCAATTAATTCAATAACTAAAATGTTATCTACCTATGTACATACTCAATATGCCTTACCACTTCTTCGGCCACCGCTTGTTTGTTTTTGATACATTCTTGTAGAAATGGTTCCACCTCGCTCCATTTTCCATACAAAGCCAGTCCTAATAATTTAACTGACACGCCAAATATCTTGTCGCCGGTTAAATGTTCACTAAGAAGGCTCAACGTTTTTCCTATCACGTGATTTGAAGTTGTAAGATCAAAATGGTCATCAAAGTAAGGATTCCTGACGTACCTCAGTCTCACTTTGATCTATGAATTAAAAATAAAATCTTATTAAATTATCATGATACAAAAAGCATTTTTCGTATATGACCATATGTCAATTAAATTACCCTCTTCTTCTGATTCATCTTTTGTTGGACTAGCTTCGCAGGGTTCGGGGGTTGGGTTTTGTAAATATGTGAGACAAGACACCAAAGCTAAGTATTGCGAGGTGGGTGGGCCAAAATCTTCTTCGAGCACCAGTAAACTTGCAACTTTAGCAGCATCTACAAAATTGTAGAAGTAGATATGTAGTAAGTATAGCAGAACTCATGGAGGAAGAAGGTTGGCAACGTTGACTGCAATTATTGAGCAGTGAAAGTGATATGTTTAATATTTACCTCGATTGTTTCCTTGTTTCAAAAACTCGTCCATCAAAATATTAGCTATGTGAAAGTCTACAAATACTCCATAATTCCTACGGTCATTTAAAATCCTCATGAGGTCATCGTATTTACCAGCATTGAATAGTGCTTTTATGCATGCATAACTGGTGGAAGGTAGTGCATCAGCCGTAGCAGGTGATCTTCTCAGACGATGAATTAGCTCTTCAAGTTCCTCCAAATTGTCTTCTTCTATAACTTTATTTGCAAACTAGACAATCAAAAAATTAGCACTTTAAACACTTAATGCAACAAAACCAAAAGTTTCCTCTTCATTTTCTATATCGTGTTGATTTTCTTTTTCAATGTCTTACCAAGTCCACATCTATTGCGCTAATCACCTTGTCTGCCTGATACCGTTTGTCAATATCGTAGAAAAAATCCTCTGTAATATACCAATTATCGAATAACACATTATACAATCCATCAGTGTCAAGAGTGTCTTCAATTAAAAATTGACCTACTGGTCATCAAGATCTTTGAATGTCTTACCAAGACTAGGTATGTTTCGAAGAATCGGTTGCTCCAACCGCTTATTCCATGCCGGGTTGCAATGATAAGCCTCTCTTAAGAAACCATTAGATGAGGAATCAGTCACTGGTCCTTCATTTTGCAAGTAGGAAGTTGTCCTCAAAAAACGCCCGTTTCTAAATGTATCCTGGACAAAACGCTTGCCTTGCCTGGCAAGTAAATTATTCACCAGCAATCGCATTCTCATTTTGCAGAAGTCCTGACTCCCTTTCGTTCTCAGGCCTTTCTAAATGTCAGTTTACTCCTGTCCTATTGCCTATTAACATGACATAACTAACTACTCAAATTGATAATAGATGTACATAAATATAACTGCACTATGAATGATTAATACATGCTACTACCAAAACTACTTGACTGAAATCAGTGGTGTTGGTGGGATTCGATATCGATGCATTTATACTTTCTTCGGAACAACAACAACCCCTTCCTACTTTAATTACGTTAATAATTGATGAGAAATAAGATCTGTAACTAAATCAGTAAATTAGTCAACAAACTAGCAAGTTAAACGAAAGGAACTGTAAAGAGTTTTCTGGTTGTGTGATATTTTTTTATCAAAGCCAACTTGGTTTACACGGAGTTAGCCGAAGCATGTGTTTGCGTATGTACATACAGAATTGAAGATTGGATGTAAACATGATGAGATGACACCACTCCCGCATTTCCAGGGGCAAAGCCACTCATCGAGACTTTACTTTGTTTGCACAATGAACAAAGGTAGAACGGAGAAGCATCCTTTTGTTTGATTGATGACGACGGGGAAGCTAGTAGCAGAGAAAGTCAAATTTCAAGCCTAGAATAATAGGACAGGAAGTAGATTTCTGAGATTCTATTAACTATCAATTAGAACACACGTATTGCAGGCATTGCGGCATGGCAGTAAATAGATGAAAATTCATTTGGTTTTAACAAAGCCATATTTCTGTACATATATTATCACGAAATAATGCGTACTTTTAACTCGATAATTTCAACATTTTAATTTAACTTTCAGGCTTATCTTTCCAGAATACGTAGAATGTATAATAATAAATGAGTGCTTTAAAAAAATTAAATTACTCGATCTAAAGAATACGGATCCGTACATTGTGTCGTGTATGAATCCATTTGATTGTAAAATAAATAATGATATAACTGTTAATTTAGATAACTGTTGCTTTACTGCTATGTAGTTATGTTAGTTAGGCATGCATGTAACAATCCTATTAACAATTCATTTTGGTGTTTCATCAGCATCTTAAAGTCATCCAACTTTCCCATCTTTAGGGTCACCCACCACCACCAATAAGTTTCCACTCAAATAATGATAATGTCATCAGGTAGATTCCTAACAGACCATTTGACGCGAACCGCTATTTCGTAGTGTACGAGTACCTACATCATTTAAAAATATTAATAGCATGTCCGTTTAACTGAATGCTTGTAAGGGAATGTGGATGCACACATCATATATGGCATACTAATAGTAAGTTTGAGTTCATGGATTATTATTTTGATGCTACTGTAAGCGTGAGTTTTCTTCCTGTGGTATAATATGCATTTTTGCATTGTTGTATTGTATGCATGTGTGAAACGAATACAACGACCATTATATTACATTTATATGAAATTTTTTGGAGCTAGACTGTTTGACTGGTCACAAATCACTTTGTGTGGGCCAAGATTCTTAACAATAGGAACAATATTTCTGGATGGTTTTAAAGTAGAATGCTCCATACATTTTGAGCATTACTTTTTCTTTTGCATATTAAATGCATCAACAACAAAGTAATGTTTACCAACAACAATCGTAGAGCAGCAAGTGAAGTCAAAAAGACCAGACAACTTGGCGACCCAAGTGTAATCGACAATGCTACATATGCATAATTTCAAACTTAAGTAAGCACTTGAATGGATTTGTAAGCACAGTCGGCACACTTCTCCTTGTTGGGATTATACTTTTGGATGAAAATAACAATAACAATGAGAGTAACACCTGTCGAAAAGTCAGTATAAATTTAGAACTATACTTTGGTTTCTTGGCTTCCTGCCGCAGAAGGATGTTTGTGATTAGTTTAGCAATGGAGAACCTGTTTTGCTAACAAAGCCATTCAATTTTTACTGTATTGATTCCTGGATGGAATAGTAAAAGCAAGCTATCCGTTATTCGGTTCATTGTTTGCAAACTTGCTTCTGTAAACCAGTTCGTGGAATTAGTACGTTTATAGCGCAAATCTGATTTGTCAACTCATGCATATCCAAAATAGTAGTCTTATAGTTTCTTGTTACAAGAAATATTACAATATTACATATTATTATACATAATCACAATCAACAGTCATAGCTTAAAGTTAAAGTAACAGTCGAAATTCCGGTGAAGTTAATTTTAGCTACAAAATCTATGCTAAGCTTAACCTCAATCATGATAGCCGGCATATAGTGATGCCTTTCGGATACCGATTTGCATGCTGTATTATTCTATCAACATAAATTAAGTCAAGAAAGCGAAGTAGGTATGATGAAATGATATTTTTGAAATCTATGTTGTATCTTGCATTTATATTACAATATTTTCAGTTTTATTTGAGCAATGTTCAGGATTAATTTGAGTGCACCTCCTTCATTGCATCCTGTTTAAATAAGCACAAATTAACTCCTTTTACATGATTGTTCACTTTATCGAGTACTAAGGAGAGTACGACAGACAATGTGTGGTGTTACGCCATGAAGTGCTAAAAGTGTCCAGGTTAAACGAGGTTACATGAAGGAAAGGTGTCAATTTATTAAGAAAACTTAATGCTTGGCTTTTCAGGCTATTTATCAAACAATCGTTGAATTCATGCTTAAGCAATTCTAAATAAAAATGTAATGCAAACATGAATCAAACTGTAATAAATTTTCACTTCATGTGTGAATTGAGAAAACCGTGAGTTTTTAAATTCTCTGCTATAACTTGAGTGCTGATTTTTTGATAAAATGTTCAACGTGAAGGGTTTTGGGTCTATTAGAAGATACTAGTTTGTCTAGACAAATGGTCCTTTGAGGCCCTCATATTACCAGTTACGATTCAAGAGAAATGCCCTTTTTGATTGACCTGTCTCTCTAGTAGCCCCTGGAGTACTATGTCGCGTCATTCTCTCACTTTGTCGTTATCATAGGAAATGAAAGCTGTTTTAGTTGGAGTCATTTGACAAAAGTAATTACCTCTCAAGAGGCTCTGCATATAATGTGTCATCGACCATCTTCAATCTTCGTTGAATCAAATAACTTTACCCCGACAGTCCGAGTGATATGACATGAATAAAAGGTAGCGACACCAAATTGTGTTGTCGCTCAGCCCGCCGTCGGGATTCGAAAGTGCAGTTTATCTCCAAAAGCAGTATGATGTGCAACTATCAAGAATAGCCAACCGGCTGGAGTCTAACCTCTTAGATTATTTATGGTAGCAAGAGAGACCAGGCAGACGAAGCCTTTATTTCAGAGTTGTAAAAGAAAATAAAAAAGTAAAAAAGGTACAAAAAGTACATAGAAAAACGAAAAGTATATTTTATTATCACATTCATTTTTGTATTTTGTCGACATGGTATGAAATGGGGATTGCCTTCCCTCAAGTCCAACGTCTACACTTGCACACATATGTACATATATAATACATAATGGAGTATTATTGTCACCTGTATTCGTATAGACAAAATTTTATTGACACGAATCGGGCTTCCATCGGCATCACGATTAAGGTTTCAACTTTCCATGAAAGCTTCATCAATTTGTGTCGCCCTCGCAGTGGCGTGGCGTCCGGTGGCGTTCGGCCCATGATTATTTATTTATGATATTATGAAATTTATAAAATGTTTATTAAATTCTTTCTCACTCAAACGAATCCTCCAGTCGTCCAGAGTGCAAATTCATCTTCTTGCATTCGTACTGATGATGTATGAAAAATCGGAAGTGGGAGTAGAGTTTTAAAATATCTTGAAGGAGAAAGGCTATTTTTTCTGATGAAGATTTTTACTCATTGCATATAACTTTCTTGAGTATAATCAAATTATTTATCATTTTATCATAAATGTTTTGGTGGTTTTGCTTGAACTGATAACAGGCAAAAAATACTTGTCCAGTCCAGACTTGTTGGGATTCGGAATTCAAAGTGCTGCCAGATTGATGAACTCGGTAATCAATGTAATCAGTAGCGTTTTAGAGTAAATATGTGCCAGTGTCAGATTCTGAAATGTATTGAAAACTCAAAATGTATTCAATATTTATAGCATCAGCAAATTTTCCTTACTAAACAGACTCACATTTTAAAACTTTATTTTTCAGGCAAAGCTATACTACGTTGGAAAATACTACTCAATTTTTATATTATCATAAGTGTGCATTTCTTCAGTTAAATGAAAGTAGCTAGTACGTTGGACGCAAATAAGCAGAATCTGTGTAAATTCAAAATTGCGTTATGTCAATATATAAATGTGTAGAACGCGCATTGTGCAGCCTAATTCATACCATAAAATCATCAGACTAAAAAATGAATGTTACCGAAAAGTTTGGTAAAAAAGGGAATTCCAGCCAAGCTTCAAATTCCGCAACAAAAAATGACAGTTTGGAATTTGAAATGATTCAAGAAACATTCTCAATAATTTTTAATCCATACATTTTGTTTTTTCAAGATATTATGAGTGATTTAAAATGTCATTCATTCATATTTCAGTAAAGGAAAATCAACCAAGCGTACACTTGTTACTGTTTGTATGAAATAAAACAATCAGTAAGAGAACAGGTTGTTTTCCGCATACATACATACACAAGTATGCTTACATACTACCAACTACCCCTTTACAAATTACAATTATTACATAGTGGTGTGTAAAACTACTGTCACGTACCTAAATGCGTATTATGTGTAAAATATAATGCATATGGAACAGTCAATTTCTATTTCAAAACTCGATTCTTAGAATGGGATAAACATTTGGGTAAAAAACCGAGGTTCTTTAGAAAAACAATATAGCTTTTCCATTTACACAATGCTTAGTTTTTTATTTAGCATTTTCAAGTCTTAAATTTATAAAGTAAATGCATTCAAGCATTCAATTCCTACGTCTCCTTAACCATGTCACACAATAAAGCTTCAGAACTGACTTTGACTTGGAAGGCGGGTATGTGTTGGTGCTCAATTGTTGTAATTAAGGTACATGTAAATGAAATGATGAAAACCCCTTCAGTTACACAGGAAATTTGAGCAGTCAGTGAACTGTTAAATCTTACCCGTCTCAATCCTCTCTACGTTTCTATTTTTAACTCTTTCTCCGTACTGTGCTCATATTATTTTTTAACTACCTGTTGCAAAGACATTCATGATTATGAGGATAATGATAATGATGTGTATTTAAAATGAATTCAGATTTACAAAGTGCTTAGCTTTCTCTGCATCAACCAAATCAATGTGTTTTAATGCATTTTTTCCTACACTTTTGTGTTTCGACCCAATCCATTTGTTTAATATCTCTTGTTCAAATCATTTTTATTTTCGAGGAAAGGAACTAAACGGATGCAAGCAGTCAGCATGAAAAGCAACGAAAATAATACACTTTCAACAGTAGAAAAATGATGGGACTAATCCTCTTATCATTGCGCAGCTAAAAGATGCTTATGAAATAAAGCATTTAAAAAATTCTCAAATCCTCCATTTCTTTCGTAACACGTTATCATCTGCCTTACTTCTAGCTAGCCAAAAAAAACGCCTGACGGCTATTAAAACAGTTAAGTAAGAGATCTGGCCACGATTACTAATCTTGGCCTGATGAACAGTGGCAGGCTTCCATTAGCTGTAAAAGCTGCGTCTCCGCTTCATCTGAATGTAGTGCCCAATTTCTACATCTCTTGTACCTACTCAAGAAAGTCTTCAACTGGCATCTTTCTACTCTATTCTTCCCTGCACACAAACTTGGACCCAGTCGGTCTGGCTAACAATATTGTAGCCACAAATGAACATTCAGAAGACAGAAAGAACACTTCAGGCTTCATTTATCATTTTATGGTGCATCAAATAATGGCGTGCCTAAATAGACCGACCAGATGCAGGTCTCTGATAAAGTTGACGCTATGATGATTGTGCCGACGACGGGGGTTTTGTTGGCTTCACTGGTCGTGAGCAACTTCATAGTAAGTGGAGGGGAGAGCTATAAGTGTTGACGAACATAATTTCAATATGCATGAATAATAAAAAGCATAGAACATGACTTGCATCTTGTATGCAAGTATTAGGTAAATTGTCTACCACAAGGATATGAGTAGGTAGGACATATTTACGCTAACTTGCAGTTTTGAAATATGTTATTCTAACAATTAATGGATATAGGTAGTAAATTTATTGCCTTTAGTATTTGAAATTAAAAAGGAAAATGCATTGTAATTTGTAAAATATTATTGCAGTTTTGCAGTTATTTTACTGGAGGCTCTATATTGATTTTCCCCTTGCAACTCTAATTGTTCATTTTCATCTTGTATAAAAAGGCTGTTGGTTAGCTAAGACGATTCAAACTTTTCCTATGAAGCAAATGATATTGAACCAGAAAACCAGGATCCACGATCACATTACTTATGCATGTAGTAGAAGAATATATTCTCTTCTTAATATTAGGTTATTAAAACAAAAGGCAACAACGGTTTGTTTGTAAAACAGGTTAACGTGAGGAGACGAGACAAGTCCCTTCTATCATTGAAATCCATTTTCATTTTTGATTGCTTGATGAGCTCTGGCTCTGGATTAGCATTCATACCCATCATCAGTATCAGAAAAAGCAATTGCGTCTGCTACTACGTACGTAGTCTCAAATGAAACAAACTTGCACTAGAAAAAAGCTAGAGACTGTGAGCTGATGTGTAGCCAGCACAAAATTACCTGTACCAGAACAAGATCCCATTTCAGCTCAAACCAAAGTAAATTGTACCGTACATTGAACATAATAGTAAATCTATCCCATCATAGTAAGTACTTCATTTGACAGCCTCAGGATATAAAGTGTGATATGATGCTGCTAAATTACCTGTTGCATTTTACCTCCCTATTTTCCTTACCTTTCATCCATCCAACCAAATACAATACACATATGAAAAAAGAAAATGCAGAGTGGAATCACTAAACAAGACTTTATACCTGCATACTACTCAAATAAAGCTATAATAACATATAAGGTTGAATATCAGAGTTTCATTTAACATTTCACATAGAAAAAGATGCGGGATTTGGTCGTTTGTTTGTGAAGAACTAAGGATAATGATAGGGATGCTTTTGGAAGGAAGAAATGAGACGGAGTAAAATAGAAAAAAATAGTGTATGAGTATGCAAGAAAATCATTATGTACCAATGTACCTGCTTCATTGGTAGTAGTAGTAGGTCTGCGAGTTCAAGATTAAAACCGGCTATGCAATGAGACCAGAATCAGGATGACGATAATGATAATGTAGAGGGGTCAGAGCCAATCCCTTGGGTATTTTTTTGTTGCTTCCTCTACTCTCCTGCGATAATTTTCCCTCTTACCTGGATCGTGCATGATTGAAGAAATCCTTTCCTCCATCTTCTACCTCTTCCTTTTGTTGTTAATAATCCCAGGTATTTTATACCTTTCCACTTTTTCTGGGTACAGAAAATCTCAGCAGTTTTATACTTTTCATGTAGTTGTAAGTTGTAAGCACGCATGTATGCATGCATCCCTTATTTTGTATTGTTCACTTGAATGTTATTGTTGTTATTTTTATCCTTACTGGAAAAGGTATCCGTTTTATTTTTATTTATTCAAGCCAAAGTCCGTCCCCTTCCCCGAAAGACTTTATACCTGAGTACTACGTGATCACTGAAACCTTATATGAAAAGTTTCTTAAAACTCACCTGAGGACCCTTTCATGACTTTATTTTCAATTTGGACGTGATAGAGTGAAGTTGCTCGATAAAGAAAAAAATCATACAAATTTTCTTTGTGCATGTTCGTTATTGAAATACATGCAAGCTGCACGAAATCTACTTCACGGTAATCAAAGAGTGAAAATAAGCAGCACCCTTGAAGGGCATTCAGCGCGAAGGGTATATATTTCCCATTCTCCATCATCTCTCTTACAAGTTTTCAATCAGTATCCAAATCCCTGAGAGAAGTTCGTCTTGTTGAAAGAAGGATCTAATATACCAGTTTTTATCTAAACCACTTACTTTGACGTGAGGTTGTGAAGTGACCAGTGCCCTAAATAGTATCAATTTCAAGAGAAATCTCTCACCTTGTTCTAATTTGTATCATACCTTCACATTACCTTCGGCAGCTTTTGTTGCGACTATTTTGATTGATCATGGATATTGCGCCAACTTCTGTAAGTGATTTATCCGACCAAAGCAAAGTTATATATTTTGTTGAATAAAAAAGTTGTAATTGTTTGAAAGAAAATTAATTACTCAGTGCATGATTTTAACATATCATTACTATCTGTTTACAGGGTCAAATTTCAGACATGAACGCTAACCAAGTAAACAATGGACGGTTTAGCAGTAGAGCGGCTAGATTTTACTGGGTATGCATACTAATCAAATTCCAAGATGTATATCCGTGATGATCTCATACTCTTTTGCACAATTAACAACATTTGCTATGTATCTAATTTACAGGCGGATGAAGAACCCTCTCCCATGCGATCTTTTTCTATACAACAATTAGCAAAGTCCTCCTCTTCAGACTCCCACTTTGAAGAAAGTCCGCTCGTCATCGCAGCAATCAGTGCGGGAATAATCGGAGTAGCAATAATTATCATAATTTTGGTTGGCATTTGGATTCGTTCAAGACTATTTACGGAGGCGGAAAGAAGAAGCAGTCAGAATCCAAATAACATTTCTGTGAGATCATCAATGTCTACTTTGGACGAGGAGGCATATGTAGTTTGTATGGAAATGGATGGTGCCGTATTAGGGAGCATGCATAATGGAGTCGATAATTATAATGGTGAGTGTGGCTAAGTGATGCTTGAATCCAACTGTTCTTTCCCACTTGTACAATTTCATACTTTAGAGTGCTGCTTTCATCCACTTATGGTTGCAATTTGCTTCTCCTTTTTTTAAACAGCTAATGACGCTGCGATTGAGATGGAGCCAACGGGAGTGATCTCGACAGTTTCAGAAGAAAGCCATGTTCAAGTACCTCAACCTCTCATCATTTCAGAGCAATGTGAAAATGAACAATCAAGTTCAAATAGGACAACCGTAATGACTGTTACAGACAAAACGAGCACAATGACACATGACAGTTGTCAGAATTCACACACAGAACAAGCAGAATTTGTTTAAAATATTTATTTTTTATAACGCAGAATAGTTTTACTAGAAAAATCATATCGTCAGACATTCAACTCTTCAGCATATAAAATCATATTTATAACCGGAATACGAAACAAAACGATATTGAAATTAACGTTCTCAATTGTGATACTACTTTTAACTATTTAATATCAATATTTATTTTATTAACATTAAAATAATAATTTAATAGTAGAAACAATATGTTTCTGAAAACATCACTCCATACTTAACTTACATTCCAAATCAAAACAGCTTTCAATGAAACAGTTTACTCAATAGAAGCAGAGGTATTAGACCATAAGAAAGGTGGTAGGACATGATATAATCAATACAATTTTAATTGACTGTTATATAGCTCAGGGGTATGAGATATGTCAAATTCATCAACACGACATTGTGTTTGATTTTTAGACAAAAAGTGATTGTCTATAAATGTATATAGGTATTACATTTATTATTTGTTTTTTTATTTTAGAATACAATACGCGTATTCATATCATTGTAAATAGTAAGAAGAGTCTTTAATGTAGAATATGATTTAATTAGTTGTATAATTTTAAATTGTTGTCAGTATTTAGTTGGAAAGATTTTCACAACTTTTCCATCTGGAAATAAAAGCACACCCACCAATCTCCAAATATAAAAAAGTACGCATTTATTTTTCACAAATGATTACCAGTCCTGGTTTTCAGCATATACTGAAGAAATTTAAAAACTTACTCATTGCAAAGATTTATAACGTACTTTTATTCATATTTAAAAAATATTACCAACAAATTATTTCAAATTCAAAGCATTGATAACATTTTTTCTATCTCTGGAACATTACGCTCATCCGGAAGAGCTCTTCGTTTCCTTTTGTATTCAAACCGCAAGGTATCAGGGAAGATTATCAATAGTGTAACAAATGTAATAAAGGGTATTATTAACATTGGAATGAAAACTTTAATAAGGTCCAGTAAAAATACATTTCCTGGTGCGTTTAAAAAAGGTGGTTCTATCTTCCTGGCTGCTACTGACCAATTCTCGTGTGGAGATGCACTTGGGTTAACTATGAAGGAACTTGTTGGTTGATATTCGTTGCTCATTTTGTCGTTTTGTTCAACAACACGGAAAACACTATCACAACACTTTTGATAAGCTTACTTGTATGTGCAGCAGGTTACACTAACTGTGGTATAGCTTTCAAAAATGGAAACACTTGTTGATGTAACCACCTACCTAGGCGATCATTGTGCCAAATTATGTTTCTTTGTCTCATTCATTCTCGCTGCCAAAATGCGTGTGTGCTAGTACTTACCAGTTTTTCTTTAGACTCATTCATCATTTAGCTCATCATCATAATGTACTTTCACTAATGATTCACAACCAAAACACAGAACACAGTCCTAACATAATTGACAGCTTTCAATTGCAAAAACTGCATAAAATGTAATTGATGCATCATTAATGTACTAGTGCCAGTGCTTATTCAGAATTAGGATCGGTTTTTCTTTTTATGGCCGCTTACTTGTCTGTAGAATGAATGTGAAGAAACTGACGCATGTTTTAAGCAAGATAATTAAAGTTGTGAGCTTCCCGTTACTATTAGTACAAAAACACAACTTTTCACTCATGCAACTCATAAATTAGCATACAGTTATTGCAGTTCGCTTAATTAGTGACGCGAATACTGACAACTAACAAATCTCTGAGTCTCTGAAAAAAACGAAGCCAAAATGTAGCTAACTTTGAGCTTTCATAACATATATTTTACTCCCTCGTAGATTTTACAAATAAGTCATTTTGCAGGGATTTGAAATCAATTTTGATTCTTATATTGGTAATACACATAATTTAATGTTAAAGTACTCAAAGCCAGCTTAACAAACTTACAGTTTATCTTAAAAGACCTTGCTAAACGTTACAGTTTGCCCATGAAAGTAAGTTTCATAGTGAAAAAACTTTCACTTTGCCAAGCATTGCATTGTGCATAATGAAACGTGATGATGATGGAAGAAGAGGCAGACATGTATGACATCTACCAAAGGTGTTTTAGCACCTTCAGCTTACTTCTGCGTGCATGTACTGCTGTTCTCTCTGATTCTCTGTGCGAGACAGTGACAGGAAAAAAATACAAAAAGAGTATAGAGCCCAAAAATTCTGAAACGAAAACAATAACAAATCAAATGAACCGGAAGCAAGTAGAGATTCTTTCCTGACCAGCAGAATCGTTGATTGCCAACGACAATGCAGCTTACTATCACTTCAAAATACTAATTTGTATTTTAGATTGTAATTGTTATAATTGCCAAATGAATAGTTTTCTCCAAACGAATTTTTCAAGTTACAAAAGAAATTCATTTTTGGGAACGTGGTCAGCGAGGAGAACTGGATTAAAACCGGATTAATTGGCAGTGCTAGTGCAAAAACTCGGCATTTACTACAAATCACGGTAAAGCAAAGAAGGAAGCGTTTATCTAAGAAGTTCAATTATCTAATTATTCAAGAATAATAACATTTGTTATTTAGTTGTCTGCTGTAATGCATGCTTTTTCACTTTGATATATTCGCTTTTGGCTGTAGACTAACTAAATTGGTTGTCATTTGTCCTATCTATCTAGCCAGTGTCTTGCTCTTTGTTGGGGTCTGAGATTTGTAAACGTTTGTTAACTAACTGCTTAATCATGGAAGACGAGTTAATGTTTGTGGACTCTCCCACTCAAAATCCAGCGAGTCTGGAATTCCTAAGCTCCGCATTAATGCGACAACATCAACAAACCCAACCGTCATCGTCCATTCAGAATCAATCGAAGTACGCCCAGCTTTTGGCTGTAATTGAAGAAATGGGTGAGAAAATATTGGCCAATTTTTAATTTTTGACATTTCAATCAGAGTTTTAGGGGAGTGCATACCGCAATTTGTACCACGTGTCTGTATAATGATTAGTTCTTTAACCTCAAGGCATGGCTTATGGGTATAGTGTCTTGCATTACAATTCCGAATTTAATTGACAATTGTTTAAAAACATTTTGTTCCTTTGTTAATGCAGGTAAAGATATTCGACCAACCTACGCTGGAAGTAAGACAAGCAGTGAAAGACTGAAACGAAGCATCGTTCATGCCCGAATTCTTGTTCGTGAGTGCCTCATGGAGACTGAACGTTCCGCTCGTCAGTAAAGCTAAAATGAAAAAGTAGGAGGTTTCACAAGTTGCAATAACAATTTTATTTATCCGTTTTCATGTGTTTAAGCAAACATTATCATAATATTATCCTTATTCACACCCAACTCGGTTGATAGTGAGAAATTTTCAATTAAACTTTTTTAAATCGCAAGCGCAATGGCAAGTGTGTTAGTTGATAAGCAAGTTGGAAGTATGAAAATAATTTAGATGTTTCTTTAGTTTTATTGAAACATTGTGGTACTGTGTGTAATTTGATGAACTACAAAAGCTGAAAGTAAAGTGTTATGTTTTAAATACTATTTAAAGATAAATATTCTGTGTATGGACTTATTTTTCGAGAATATGATTTTTGTTTGATAAAATAGCTACGAACAATTTAAGACAATTTTTGTTTGTTGCACAATATCCTTTTGTTATCAATTTCCTGAAAAAATGTCTGAAATAATTACTATCGTCAACGAAAAGCTGTCCATGCAGCTGGATAGTGTGAGTTGGAACAAAAAGTATAACTTGGCAGCAGTAGGAGCATACATGATAGATCCGTCTAATTCTGAAAAGCGAATTGGAAAAATATTTTTGATTCAACTTGTATTCCGAGACAATGAAATCGTATCACATGAAGTCCTGCAAGAAGTTGACACAAGTGGTGTGCTTGATTTGCGGTGGGAACCATGTGAAGAAACGATGTTGGCAGTCGCCACTTCCACCAGTTTAATATTATTTCAATTGGCAGAGAAGGACCAGTGCTCTTTACATCCAGTGAATACTTTAGAATTGTCATCTATGGCTTTATATGCACAATGGATGGATGTCAATTCCTTGGTTTTCAGCGATTCAGATGGAGCCATTAATGTTGTTACAACAGATCCTTTAAGGATAAAAGTGTCCAAGAAAATTCATGATAACCTTACTTGGGTTGTTCAATATTCTTCGAAAAGCAATTTACTTTTTGCGGGATCGGATGATGGAAAGTTTACAGGGTTCTTAATCGACAATATAGACGATGACGAGAAACACTACACAAAAAAGTTCCAAGTAGGCGTAACTTCCATTCTCTTCTTTGGAGAAAATACTTTGGCAGTGGGAAGGTTTTGTTTAAAAGCAGAGTATCATGTCAATCATGTATTTTAATTTCTCACTTGTTTGTATGATAAAAAATTATGTTTGTGATTCCAGCTATGATGATACTCTTCGAATTTTTGCAATTGATTGCGTGGATCCGATTATGCTGTCATTGAAGAAGAAAATCGAATTTGGTGGGGCTCCATGGAGGACACTTTCTTTTCCTGTGGCAAATAATTCCACTGATATAAGCAGGGAATTTTACGTGGTTGCGGCGTGTGCTAGAAATGGGATTCACATAATTCATCTCAACTGCGAGAACTGGAGTTATGAAACAGTTACTACGTGTTTGGAATATGAAGGATCTTTGGCATATGGTTTGGATGCAAAAGTAGAAGAATTCGATGGAACTCACAAATTCACGATACTTTCCTGCTATTTTGACAACCAGCAACTGCATTTATGGAAAACCAACGTTTTAAGTTGAAAGAATATAACATAGATTAAACAAATTGACTTATTCGTGTATGGTGGGAATACGCATGCTGTTTCTTTAATAAATCATTTTCAACTACTCTAGAATCGTTGTAAAAATCCTAAATTTACTTATTTCTTAATATCGCCTATAAAAACTTCCATTTGTCATTCATGAACACTTCAATCATCGGCAATCTTAGATCCACTATAAAACACTGCATTGATCACCCATTATACGAGTTGAATCAATAATCAACTCAAAACTGTCTAACCAACCTGTATATAGTTTGAACGCAGAATCTGTATCTGGCAATCCAGAATAACCTTTAATTAAAAGCACTCAAATACCAATTCAATTCAAAATCACAGTTTAATAAAAATACAAAATACATGCACAAAAACTGACCACGAACAAAATGTTAACAGAATTTATATTAAAAATTGGAAGCTGAAGGTAAAACAAGTGGTCTTTCATGTCGCTAGTTATAAGTCTTGGCAAACCGAAACACGGTGAATTATAGGAAATCGTCATATTGTATTCAAAATTTATTGCGACGCGTGAAGTACTTCTTGGTTTAGTTTTTTCTTTATAAATTTCTTATACTAGAACTGAGATCATTAAAATATGGATGTGCCATGGACTCTTCTGACGATAATCGATAATTAGGATTGCACTGAAGTAGTCTCTGAAGTAAATCCCTTCCTTTCGTGTTCAGTTTAGGGACGACTTGAGCCAGTGACGTTGTTGGATGATACATAGGGAATGGCTTGTAATCAGGTAGCTGACTATGTCCAGGCCAAGATTCTTCAGTTGGTGTTCCCAGAAATTTAAAAATCCTTTTTAATTGATCGTCCACATCACTTCCCGGAAACAATGGTCGGCCAGCATTTGCTAATTCTAACGATTCCATAAAGAAAAGTAGTTACATTAACGTATAAACTAAATCTGTGCCTCAAACAACTAATTTTCCGTCTTAATAGTTACCTGCAAATATGCAGCCAGCACTCCACATGTCAATTGCTGTGTTGTACAACTTTGCCCCAAATAAAACATCCGGTGGGCGATACCTAAAATTGATAGTGATAACATGTGTAAGCTTTTTAATCAACCACAGAAGAGAGAAAGTACCAAATGAGCTTTTCAAGTCCACTTGCCATAATGTCACTACTTCCGCTGAGTAGCATTTCACTGGAATCCCAAACGCTCTTGCAAGACCAAAATCTGCTAACTTCAATTCTCCATTTTTGTTGATGAGCAAATTTTGTGGCTTCAGATCCCTGTGAAGGACATTATGTCCATGACAGAATGCTAGACCCCGGAGTAGCTGGAACCTTTTGACAAAGAGAAAATTGACAATTGCAAAAAGTTATTTTGATGAAATGAACAAATATGAAAAACACTGCACTCATAAAACAAATTTATTCATATCCCTATACTCTATAAACTCACATGAATGACTTTACCACGTCAGGGTCGATATCACCATTCAAGGAATCAAAATATTTCTTCAAGTCCTGATCACAGTGTTCAAACACTAGTGTCAGTTTCTTATCAGAATGAAGCACATCATACAGTCTCACAATGTTCCTATGCTTTAATTCTTTTAGCAGACAAATTTCCCTTAGAGCTGACGATGGCACCCCCTGAAAAAAGTTTACAATTCGGTTTTAACTAGAGAATGTGAATGACCCAAACAAAGATTAAAACGTGCAAGAAAATGATTTCAAAGTACCTCATCCTCATCATCCAAGCGAACTCTTTTCAGCGCAACAATCTCCATTGTTTCTCTATTTTTGGCCTTGAATACGGTTCCATACGTGCCCTCCCCAATTTTTTCGAGCTTTTCGTACTTCTGCATTGTGAATGACACTAATGGCGAATGTTGACACCAAAATTGAGACGAAGTGGAATAAAAATCCTGCCCTTGCTGTAATCTGGGATTTTGTAGAAATGTGATGTGATGAAATTCGAAAACCGCTATTTCTAATCGTCTCCTTCTGAAATACATTTAGTTATTGTCGTATATTGATTAGTACAAAGCTAAGCAGAGTTCGAGAAAAACTAATATTTCTAAATTAATTATTTTGGAATTTTATAGTCACTTACTTTCTTGAATATTACCTTCCAAAATGGCTAGCAAACCTGGAGGGGATGAGGTGAGGACGTGAGGTATATGAACGAGGAGGATTTGAAGATAACGACTAATGCTAATAGTTAAAATCGAAACATTTTATCGGTAAGTAAAAGTATAAGAATTGATATATTATGTAATTGTTTATTGGTATTTTAGAACAGATAGCTGAACATCATTGAAGATTGAGATTTCTTTGCCACAACAGATTTGACTTTGACACCTTCTTTTCCGAAAAGTGCCGAAAAGTTTTACGTTAAACTTTGGACATCATGGAACCTCAACCTATGATGTAATGTAGTGTGAACTGTGAACGCATGTATTTATGATTTCTGTTCATGCAATGCATGGTAAAAATGTCAAAGCCAATGAAGGAGTAGTGGAAGGCAGAAGGAAAATATTGTATTTTTGTGTAATTACCCTATTATCAACTTTTGGCAATTAGTCTTGCAACACACACACACAGTAGGCTGCTACCGATGATGATGGGTATGTACCGAAAAAGTGAAAGTAAGAGTGCAAGCCTTTTTTGGAGCTTTCACTTTTCTTTCCAGGCACTACGATGATAGTGCATGCATATATGCTACTTACTACTTACGCATGCATTGGATTGGGATTTTGGAATTCTATTGAATGCAAAGCAATGAGAATTCGGATGGGAACGAGAGAATCGAGAGAAAAAATTGAAAGCTTTCTCTCTGCTTGTCCGAAGGAAAACTGCAGCGCTTATAGCGAGCTAGCATAGCAGTAGTGTAGTGTGTAGCACTACGACTTTCTAACATTCACCATATATGTTCGTTTTGCCCCAATATTACTCATAAAATGCTTGCTGTGGGAAGCTTTCGGGTGCTGCGGGAAGCATAAACCAATATTATTAGGCTTGGGTTAGTCGGTATAAAATTATTTTCTTGTCTTGCCCTCTTATCTGATGTCCTGATGGATCTTTCTGTGTTGTTTACATTGACAAGTTGTGTTGTTTTGATAGCTACGAAAAGTTTGAGGGAAGACTACTGTGGTTTTAGTTTGAAATTTTAATGGTACAAATTTATTGAGTAAAACGTTGACAGAATTTAGTAAAATTGACTCTAACGTGACATTTGCTGACTTAGGTAAGTTTTTTGATGCTTCACAATTGCTTTTTTAAATGTTATTACATTAATTATTTCAGTTTTGTCTGTCTGTTGTCTCCTGGTCTTGTGTGTGGGTTGTTTTGGGAGTCCAGTTGACCCGGTGTCGCAATCAAAAGCTGATTTTTGTGTTGTTTTGCAGGTTCTAGGAACCTCCAAGCAATGGCGCAGAGATTTCCTGCATCTGGACCTCCCACTACAGTGGTGGGTCCTCCTGGAGGAGGAGCACCACCGGGTCCAGGACCACAAAGGTATCCGACTTCCGGGGGTCCTGGAGGTTCGCCTTTACGACCTTACCCTGGACCAGGGGGCTATGGGGTTAGTGCTTATTTAATAAAATGTCGAGTCGATTTGAAGAATTTCGTGTTGAATCGTGTTTTAACTAATAATGTCTTTAATCAACTGTCGAGTGTAGATGCCACCACGGCCAGGTTTCGGTGGTTCAGGACAAATGATGATGCCCCCTAGGACACCACAACCTCCAGGACAGTTCGGAGTACAACGACCAATTACACCTCAAACAGGTTCAAAGCGACAAGCAGTGGATCCAAGAGCACCTCCACAGAAATCGTAAACATTTTTTCCTAATTGCCATTTTTGGGCCGTTTGAATTCATTGGTAATCAAGCTAAAATAACTCTCGTTTTCTTTTAACTTTGATAATTAGTGAGCATCCAGCGAAAAAGAAAAAGAAGCAGGCAGAGAAGATCTTACCACAAAAAGTGAGGGATCTCGTACCCGAATCTCAAGCTTACATGGATTTGCTTGCATTTGAAAGGAAGCTAGATGCAACCATTATGCGCAAACGATTGGATATTCAGGAAGCTCTTAAGCGGCCGATGAAACAAAAGAGGAAACTGAGAATTTTTATTTCCAACACCTTTTATCCTCCTAAGGAGCCTACTGAAACTGAGGAGGGCACAGTTGCCAGTTGGGAATTGAGAGTGGAAGGAAGATTGCTTGATGACTCAAAGAATGAGCCAAACAAGGTACTTTAATAGTTCGTAAAGGTTTTTATTTAAATGATAAAAGTATTTTTGGTAAAACGTTTTTCTCCGTGGGGAATAGAAATGTTAAATGTAAATATTATGTGCGATGAAATATATGCGTACTGTTTACTATCTGCTAGATAAAACGGAAGTTCTCCTCTTTCTTCAAAAGCTTGGTGATTGAGCTGGATAAGGATCTTTACGGCCCGGACAATCACTTGGTAGAGTGGCACCGTACTCCTACCACCCAAGAAACAGACGGATTTCAGGTATAGTACAGTTATTTTTTAACGCAAGCTGAAACCCTCACAAATACTTTCAATTTTAACCTTTAAAATAATTTAAACTTTCACAACTTCATTTTTCAGGTTAAGAGACCAGGCGATAAAAATGTTCGCTGCACCATTTTATTGCTATTGGATTACCAACCGTTACAATACAAATTGGATCCTCGATTGGCACGATTGCTGGGAGTTCATACCCAAACTCGTCCAGTCATTATTGCTGCACTGTGGCAATACATTAAGACTCATCGTCTTCAGGATGCTCACGAAAGAGAATTTATCAATTGTGACAAATACTTGGAGCAGATTTTTAACTGTCAGAGGATGAAGTTTGCTGAAATCCCACAACGACTAAACCCATTGTTACATCCTCCGGATCCAATTGTTATTAATCATATTATTAGGTATGTTATAATATAAAAGCTCTTACATATATGTAGAGTATTCATCATCGTCTTTCGTTTTGTGCCCAATTGGAAATAGTAATTTACATTGCTAAATTCTGTGTGTTTCGTAGCGTCGAAGGAGCCGAACAGAAAAAGACAGCATGCTATGACATTGAAGTGGAAGTTGATGATACTTTAAAAGCGCAAATGAACAATTTTTTGCTCTCCACTTCTAGTCAGCAAGAAATTCAGGTAACTTTTACAGAATATTCGCTGTTTTCATAATACTTCATTTTGGGAGTGGCCTGTGTATTTGCATCCTTGCTACCCATTCACTAACTTGTACACTTGATTCATTTCTCACTGCACAGAGCCTCGATTCAAAGATTCATGAAACAGTGGAAACGATCAACCAGTTGAAAACAAACCGGGAATTTTTCCTTAGTTTTGCTAAAGACCCTCAGCAATTCATTACACGATGGCTTCAGTCTCAAACTAGAGATTTGAAGGTAATAGTTTGTTGTATATTACCACCTAACGATTTGCAAATCATTCCTGTCATATGTATGAATGTCAATAAAACTCGTGTTTTTCGTAGACCATGACGGATGTGGTTGGAAACCCAGAGGAGGAACGACGAGCTGACTTTTACTGGCAACCCTGGACCCAAGAAGCTGTATGCCGTTACTTCTATTCCAAGCTTCAGCAGAAACGTGCAGAACTGGAACAAGCACTTGGAATTCGCAACAATTAATTAAGCTAATTTTGTTTTAAATCTATTCAACTCTTAGTGTTTTTTCCCGCGTAATGCATACTAGCAATGCGAATTATCAGTTCAGTTCAGAACAGTTTTTTACTTTCAGAGTGTATAAATGTTATTTCGAAGTAGTTTAATAAAAAAAATTTAATGTGTACCACGTAATAATTAACTTATGTTTTGCGAGAAAGTCAAAGCCAGGCAGACTATGAATTTGTTGAGCCCTGACAAAATGCAAAAACCGTTACAAAATTTTGGAGTGGGTGTTTTAGTATTCATTATTGTTTTCAAAAAATTAATAGCCGAAGTACATATGAAAGATAAAACATTGTATTATTTGTAATTATTTGGGGGTAAAATATATTAAATAGGCAATAAATTATGTATCAAATCAAATATTTCTCAATTGTACAAAAATTGATTTGCCAGGAGTGGGATTTGAACCCACGCTCGGAATCCCGAATCGGAACTTAAGTCCGACGCCTTAACCAACTCGGCCATCCTGGCTTGTGTACAACATGCCATGATTTTTTCCTCTTTTGTTGAGGGGATGCGAGAACGTGTGCATTTTCTCATCCTTTGTGCTTCGCTTGCTTTTAGCTTAGCCATACTTCCTCCACACTTCGCCTTATGCATTGTTCCTTGATGATGCTAATGCGGAGTAAAATTCCTATTTCCAATGATGCTTCCTCTCCTAACGTTTATCTACTCATCTACTCTCTTCTCCATCATACATTTTTGAAATCTTTGTTCTCGTTCAGCAGTGTGGCTCCACTTCTTGTTTGCAGCAAGGCAGCAAGACTGTCAAAAGATATTATGGCGATGGCGTGTGGTTACTTACTGCGCTTGTAATTGTTGCATCCATCCGTTTGTTTCGGGTTCCATGAATGAAACCGAACGCATAATCCAAAAATGCCGCTTATCCCTGCCCTAAACAATCACTACTCTTACTTTTATCTTGCTTGCACTACACTCGATTGTTGATGGAGGGTAGTGGGTGAATATTGTTTCTGGCTGCGTATTTCATTTTCAAATTAGGCAACTAGTCACCAAGTTTCATTGAGATTTTACTTTTACTCTGAAGGAAAACACGTGAAGTGATCAGTGTGAAAGAAACCCAACTCAATTTTCTATCTTTTATAATCTGACTTGAGTCAGTAGAATAAAAATGCCAGTCAGCTTTTTTCTCTTTTCACATTCGATATCAGGCGTTAGGCACATTACATTATTGCACATAAAGATCGACATGCTCTCCTTCGACGAGGTTTGCTAATAATTTTCATTGTTGAATGACAGATTTGTCGCCCAATTTCACTTTCACAATCACAATTGACAATTTTCTAAGTATCGAGAAAAAAATCCATGTGACCTTGACCTTTCTGTTTTGGTTTTACTGATTAGTTAGTTGTAGTGTAGTCAGCTATCAACTATCGTAATACGAAGCCAACGAAGCATAATCAGTTGTTTTCACTGACTTTCAGACTGGCATCACATCTGTCATTTTTTGATTGGTTATCCGTTGTTCGTTGCGGATTCTGAATTTGACATTTGATTAAGTTCCAAAGTCGAAGTGTAAGAATTCAAATTATTATATTTTCCACAATTGTATTGATTGAATAATATTTAAGATTTATTTTACTAAACAATTTAGCGTGCACGTATCACCTGGTTTATTTGTGTGCATGCGCATGCAAGCAGGTCAGTCAAACTCTGAACAGCCAAGAGAATTAATGATTGAGTATTTTTCTTTCAGTGTCTTGTGATTAGAACCTTCGGTGTCGGTGCGGACCTTTGGTTTTGAATTTAAATCACCTTATCTATTATCTGTCTCGAGAATCGGAAAGCGACGATGATTGCCCAGTCAGCCTCCCGGGTTCTTAAAACTTCTCACAACCTCGTGAAACCACTAGTATGGGGGTCTCATGTCAGGGGAATGGCCACGCTTCAACATATATCCACCCGTCTGAAGTCCGTCCGAAACATCCAAAAGATTACTCAGAGTATGAAAATGGTATCCGCTGCAAAATATGCAAGGGCTGATAGGGAGTTGAAGAAAAGTCGGCCATTTGGAGAGGGATCAAAGACGTTTTACGAAGCGCTTGAAGTTACTCCCCCGGAAACTCCAAAAAATGAACTGATCATAGCGATTACCTCAGATAAAGGTCTTTGTGGGGCGGTGCACAGTTCTGTTGGTCGACGTGTCCGGGTAAGTACTTACTAATCTCAGATTTATGTGATGCTGATGAAAAGCTGGTCACTGGTTACTACTATAAGCTAAAAATACTTTTTTCCTCTCAGGCCAAATTGCAGAATAATTCAGAAAACATGAAGATAGCATGCATCGGAGACAAATCAAGGGCGACAATACAACGGTACGCGCCCAACAACATTTTGTTTGCTGCTAAAGAAATCGGTCGACTGCCTCCCATTTTTCTGGTGCGAATGCTCTCTCTCTCACACATTTTAATCTCAATTATTGTCTCACCTTATCTTTAATTGATAATATTATATTTATTACAGGATGCTGCTAAAGTCGCCACAAGTGTGTTTGACTCCGAGTTCCAATACGACACGGGGAGTATTGTGTACAACAGATCCATAAATGCAGCGTCTTACGAAACGACTGAGATTCCGATCTATGCTCAGAAGGACATTGATGCTGCTCCAAAGATGACTTTGTATGATTCTTTGGATGCAGACGTTGTTCAAAGTTATTTAGAGTACTCTTTAGCATCGCTGATCTACTATGCGATGAAGGAAAACGCTTGTGCTGAACAATCAGCTAGGATGACAGCAATGGATAGTTCCAGTAGAAATGCCGGGGAAATGATCTCAAAGCTTCAACTTGCATTCAATCGAACACGACAGGCTGTTATCACTAGAGAACTTATCGAAATCATTTCAGGAGCTTCTGCATTGGAGTGAAACTAGCAGCGCCAAGTCTTCTCGTTGTCTCATATGCCTGATGTAATATATAATCTCAATCTCAATGAACGTAAAGAAAATATTAAATGGGTAACGTCTTTATGGTCTTATGAATATTATATCATTGCTAATTATTATGTATGTATCACAACTAATTAATAAAATTCAAAAATAAAAGTATTTATGCAGCTTTTAATTGACTATTCAGCACTTTGTGAAGTAACAATATTTCACAAGTTTTAATCAATCTACATTTTCATAGCTTTGCATCTTCTAGACCAGAGAGAAGGGAGTTTTAAATAGAGACTCAGGTCCATGCCTTGACTTGTAAAATTTTGGTTCCCATTTTACTCATTTTTCCACTTGTTTGTAGACCCCCCCAAA
>JAQIXX010002397.1:0-24841 GCA_034700605.1 Willowsia nigromaculata
CCAAATTTGGGTTTTGAACTGTAGCGCTAGATTTAATTGAAGAGCCTATAGTCCCTTGTGATCAAGACTTGTAAAATTATCATATGCGTGGTGGATCAAAGTTGTGTTGTTTCACATTTTGCTTTTGTTAGCTTTGTAAGTTAGGTTAGTTTGATGAAATTAATTTTTATTTTATCGTGATTACTCTGGTGGCCTACACGGATTTATTGCTGCAACGAATTGTAATTGTTTTTAAGTGAATCACGAAAATCCGAATAAGTTTTAAGAAAACAAGTGTACAATTTTAAACTTAGATTAGGATTAATTATTGTAATTAACTTGTCAATATTAATTTCTTAACTTAAAAGTGGTGTGTAATTTTTTTATTATGATAGAAAATGTAGTTGTTGTATATTTAGTGTAGATATGTAAGAAGTGTAATTAGAAATTGACTCGAAAGGTTTTCATTTACACGATAACGCTAGAGCTTTAATGCATATCCGGTGATGTAATTAATTAAAAAAGCTCATTTGTATTCCTTAAAATTAGAATTTAGATTGAAAAAATTGAAACGCCATGGCCTTGTAGTCTTGCTGCTATCGCGACAAGTTTTTTCATTTCAAATTCCAAATTTGGAATCTCAAGTATTGTTGTGCTTTGCCTTGTAAAGTGACAAATTTTTCACTACCAAATTCCAAATTTGGGTTTTGAACTGTAGCGCTAGATTTAATTGAAGAGCCTATAGTCCCTTGTGATCAAGACTTGTAAAATATATGAAACATGCGCATGTTTGAAAATAAAGTTACAAAACTGAGAGTGATATATTTACTGGCTTTATTGATATAAATTTTTTTGGAGATTGCTACAATTTAAAATTGTTGACATGAATGGTGATCCCATATGTTTTGGTTAATACATCCGTAGTATTTGCGCTTATTGACAATCATAAAGTATTCAGCACGTATATATGTAGAGTCTCATAGCGTCAGACCATTCATTATGTTGCTGGAAGCCTACGGGATAGGTCACACTGATTCTTGCCGGGACCTTAAGAATATTCCTCATAGCTTTTGTTTACATGTTTTGAGAGCGTCATTTTTTGGATTTTAAAATCTAATTTCGAAACCAAAACATTGGTAGTCTACTCAATAGATGGAATCTTGTGGCATCGCAAAGTGTCCAATATGTGCCTCATTTAGTGACAAGTTTTTCACTATCCAATTCAAACATTGAATTTTGTATAAAGTACTAATCAAATTAGGTTTGAGCTTCATCCAAAGGCTTGTGAAATGTAAATAAAATGGCTTACAAGTGCCAGGCACTTTTTTCAGAAAAGGTAACGTTTTAGTAGTGCTGCGAGACGAATTTGAATGCAAGTAACATCTTTGGAATCTGCTTTTTATAAAAATTTTGAGTCGTGAGGATGGAACGTGTAGAAGTTTCAAGGTTTGTGGATGGATTTATTGCACTAGGGAAGAATTGGTCTTATTTGGGAGGAGGTTCAGCAATTTATCTGCCCAAATCTATTGTGATTAAGAAGTGTAAAGACAGTAAATTCAAAGGTGTACAGTTACTAAAAAACAAAAATGCAGCAGTCTTAAAACTTGGATCGTATATGGGATTTTCGGCTTTCCAATTAATTGTAAAAGATGCTGATCAGGAGAATCCTCTCCTGAATTTCTCTGTCATTAGACAAATGTTTAAAAACGCGGTTCGCTACGCAATTGAAAACATTGGACCAACTCGTACAAAATTTCACTGGAATACGCTTTGCTGTCCATATGGAGAGAAGTTATGTGAATCCTGTAAAAAAAACAAATGTCAAATATTTCCTGTCGATTTTGCCAATTTTGGTGAAAAGTTTCAACTCAAGTTTGATGAATTGCTAGGCCTCTGGGGGTATGAAACATATCTCGGACTAAAGCACCTTGGTCAGAATGCATCGGTCGCCTGTGCAATGAAAATGCTTGATTCTTTTAAACTGGAATGCGCTAATGAAGTTATTTTACACCTTGCCACGGACTATTCATCACCCGGACGCTGCGTTTTGTGGAACAAAAAACAAGTAGTTGATCTGTCTGAAACTGTACCAACCTATCAGTTTTATCCTTTATTTATTGGTGGCCACGGAAATTTTATTTACGATTTTAGTAATAAAAATCGTGGGAATGCAGATGGCAGTGTAGTCACCCAAAATGTAAAATTTTACTCAGATGTATTTAAAGAAGTACATAGAATTGATCCTGAACCATTCAAGCAGGCGTACGCTGTAACTAGTTTGACCAATCCGGATGCAAAGGAACATAAGGATATCCTCGAACGAATGTTAAAATGGTTAACAATGGTTGAACTTGAAATGAGCGATATTCAAAATCATCAAAGTGTTACATCCAGATTGGAAGTGATTTTTTCTGTTAAAGAACCAAGGGCGGAGGTTCTTGCAGAAATTTATGACTCTTTTAAAAAATCGTTTGGACGTCGGTGGCGCCGCGCTATCGCTTTATTTGATTTTTACGATTTAAACGTTCAGCTAGTAGACACAATCCCACCACTAGTGAAAACACTTCGAAAAATTATTTTGGATGCACAACGAGAAGCAACGTTGAGCGCAGCTAGAATTCCAAGCGTTGGTACGTCTATTTTTGATACAAAAACCTGACACCAAGCCAAAGTCTTTGCAAATTTTTTAATCCAATTGAAAATTTTGTATTTTTGGCAGCAAATTTACACCTGGCAGCTGTGTGTGAACAAATGTTATGCTTTTCAATATATGGAGCAATAAATTTTTGGGGTGGTCAAGGATCTCGCCATCACGGTGGCCTAAAAAATGAGCTTAACTTAAGAGTGCAGAAGTTTGCTGCAGCAAACACGGTTTTTGATGGTCTAAACTTTGCTAGAGTACTTCGACTTTCTGGGCACCGACTTATTTACAGTGGTCAACTTTTCTTTACTGAGAATGTCTACTCTGACCTAATTTCTGAAATTGGCAGGACAGAAACTGAAGCTTTAAACGAAGCAATCAGCTCGTTAAGAAACGCTGCAACTTTAGAGATATTGGCAGAACCGTGTGCTGAAATCAACAAGCATTGTTGGAAAGCGATAGTCTCGTTTTCTTCAAGACATTTTGACGTGCAAGCTATGAATGAGGAGGCAATTTTGGAAGCACTTTATACAATTGCAGAGACTCGCCCATTAGAGGCACTGACCACGAGGCAGTTTGTAAGAGAATTGGAACGAGACCACGACTTGAAACAACAATCAATACAACAAATTTTTACTGCAGTTAGGGATATCGTGAATAATGAGGACTTTTTTCTGCACTTTAAAAACTTGCTATTCAAATTCATTGAGAAACGCCTGTATGAAACATCAATTGCCCTGTTTTACCCGGGTCTACAAAAGGGTCACGTTCTTGTTACTGCCATTTTCAATTATGAGGGATTGTCATTTTCATTCCAGCCCATGGCTACACAAAGAAAAATAGCTGCAGTATATCAGCTCATCTTTAAAAAGAGCTTCGGAAATCATGTCATTGACCCATCTGAGGTTATAAGGGAATGTGAAGCAATGGAATGGGATGCAACTGTAACAATGTCTTTTGTTATTAACCAAATGCTACAACAAAGACTTCGCCAAATGCATCCTGCTATACTCGGTAATGCTGATGTGAATTAAATGCTACTTCATTAAACACTATATAAAAATACCAGCATCTACGTGTTTTGAGTTTAGTTTAATAAAAATTGTATTGTGACGGTGCGTGGAATATTGTTACACAGTTTAAGCCATGCTTAAATTTGACATAAAAGGTACTGTTTTACAGCTTTAGAGCTTAGTTTATAGATGGAAGTCGGGGCGAGCGCATCAAAATTAGAGCTCTAGTTTGAATTTTTCGTTTTAAATTTAAATTTTGGAATTCCTGCTTTGAATCTTCAATCACATATGAACACATATTTAAGCTCCAACCGTTCCAAATTTTTTGTTCAAAATTCAAAGTTTGGAATTTGTCTTGTGAATATTCAACGGATTCAAGTTGTCAGTGTCAAGCCCTTGTGCACAAGTGTTCAAGTCGTCGTGTCTTCAAATTTATTAGTCCAAATTCAAAGTTTGGAATTTGTCTTGTGAATATTCAAGGGTTTCAAGTTGTCAGTACCAAGCCCTTGTACACAAGTTTTCAAGTGCTATCATTTTCAAATTTATCAGTCCAAATTCAAAGTTTGGAATTTAAGTTTTCAGGCCAAACCCTTGTGCACAAGTGTTCAAGTCCTAGTGTCTTCAAATTTATCGGTCCAAATTCAAAGTTTGGAATTTGTCTTGTACATATTTAAGGACTTAAAGTTGTCAGTGCCAAGCCCTTGTACACAAGTTTTCAAGTGCTATAATTTTCAAATTTATCGGTCCAAATTCAAAGTTCGGAATTTAAATTTTCAGGCCAAACCCTTGTGCACAAGTGTTCAAGTCCTAGTGTCTTCAAATTTATTAGTCCAAATTCAAAGTTTGGAATTTGTCTTGTGAATATTCATGGGTTTCAAGTTGTCAGTGACAAGCCCTTGTACACAAGTTTTCAAGTGCTATCATTTTCAAATTTATTAGTCCAAATTCAAAGTTTGGAATTTGTCTTGTGAATATTCAAGGGTTTCAAGTTGTCAGTGCCAAGCCCTTGTACACAAGTGTTTAAGTCCTAGTGTCTTCAAACTTATCAGTTAAAATTCAAAGTTTGGAATTCAAGTTTTCAGGCTAAACTCTTGTGCACAAGTGTTCAAGTCCTAGTGTCTTCAAATTTATCGGTCCAAATTCAAAGTTTGGAATTTGTCTTGTGAATATTTAAGGACTTAAAGTTGTCAGTGCCAAACTTTTGTGCACAAGTTTTCAAGTGCTATCATTTTCAAATTTATCAGTCCAAATTCAAAGTTTGGAATTTCGCTTGTGAATTTTCAAAGACTTCAAGTTGTCAGTGCCAAGCCCTTTTACACAAGTTTTCAAGTCGTAGTGTCTTCGAATATATCAGTCTAAATTCAAAGTTTGGAATTTAAGTTTTCAGGCCAAACCCTTGTGCACAAGTGTTCAAGTCCTAGTGTCTTCAAATATATCGGTCCAAATTCAAAGTTTGGAATTTGTCTTGTAAATATTTAAGGACTTAAAGTTGTCAGTGCCAAACTTTTGTGCAAAAGTATTCAAGTGCTATCCTTTTCAAATTTATCAGTCCAAATTCAAAGTTTGTAATTTCGTTTGTGAATTTTCAAGGAATTCAAGTTGTCAGCGCCAAGCCCTTGTGCCCAAGTGTTTAAGTCCTAGCGTCTTCAAATTTATCTTGTCAAATTTAAGATTTTGAATTAATGCTGCAAAGTTGTAAAAACTAGTATAAAAGTTGGCTGCCCAAGCCAGGTTTGTTGATTATTCACGCCCATCTTTTCGAGTACTAAGTTTTATCGTTCTAAAGTTCATCTTTGGAATTTTGAATATTCTCATCATGGGGAAGGGAAAAACTTCTGGAAAACAGTCTGCCAAAGGCAAAAAGATGTCCAGACTCTATCGTGAGCATGACAGAATGATTGCTGACTTTTGGATCAGCCAAGAAAAAATTGACATGGGTCAGCGCCAAAGTTGGTTAGCACTTGTCGGGGCTATGGCCAAAATGGTAAATTTTTATTCTTGTGACGAAGCGTTTAAAATTGTTCCAAAATACAATTTTATGTGTGATTTCATAATTTACAGGGCATCTTTGAGGATGTGGAGTTTTTCAAAGTTAGGTGCACTACAAAGGTGGATGGACTACTAGATGAAATGTATAATGTTGATTTGGGACCTGGCATGTCTAGACATGCGCTTGGTTACTCTGAAAATATGAATTTGCGAGAAAAACTTGAGATTATGGAACGACGCCTGAGGCGAGTTAAGAATTTATTACAAAAGCAAAAGGAGTCTAACAAGGAGCAAAAGGATACTAACAAGCATGACACCAAAAAAACTACGCGCAGAGAAACACCGGTAGGAGTAAGGATTCCTCTCGTGGCAAATCCTAGCTCCTCTCCCAAACCAAATTTAAAGGACGAAACCCCAAATGTTGAAAATTTAGACAATGTAACAAAGGTGTGTTCATTTTTACATTTTTTCAATTTTCTTTCTATTTTTTTGTGAATCTACAATTGTTAAAATTTTATTCCAGAGCAACAATGCCAAAGATAGCGATAAGCCAGAACCACTGTTTAATGGACATGAATTTTTCTTGCTGGACTCTAAAGAGGACCGTGCAGGACATGCCCACTACACTACATTGGAATTTTTAATTGAGATGCACGGAGGATCTATAATTGAAAATGCTGGCGACATTTCCAACAGTACTATAGTGCTTTCATCCATTCGTGAGGAGCGAAATGTCAACTTTTTTGAATCTAGCCCATACAACGTGTTTTCGTACAACTTGATTTATGACCACATTTATGAATCTTGTCACCTTACATCTTTCACCAAAATTGACCACGTTTGGCTTCCATGTAAAAATCAATTTTAAGTAACTACAATCAATTATTGTCTGTGTGTTTGTGTATAAAATACTTTTAAACCTTGTTGCAGCAACTCCTCGTAAAGCTTGGCATTTGCTTCCAAATGAAGAGCCTGAAAATGTAACGGGCGATCTAGATGATACACTTGAACCAACGTCTTTTGGTGAATCTACGGTTTTGGGTGAGAATGATTTAAGATTTTACAAGATTTTTAAGAAAGGTACAAACATACAAATTGCTAAATCGTTATAGACCAGCAAGCATCGGATGTCTCTACTACAACTTTGACCAAATATTGCGACATGTCGACCAATCACACCATGACTGGAGAATCTGTTGATGAATTATGTGAACCAAAACCTGGGGATATTGAAAATGCGCAACCAGCTGAAGACATGAAAGCTATCGAAAAACCTGCTAATCAACAAAAAATCTCAATTCAGGAACAAATTAGGAAGGCTGAGAAACTTACAACTAAGCGCAAAATTGATGCTTTGTTATTCAAACTGGCCCCCAACGCCCAGTCTTTTACCGCACTGTGTCGAGCTGTCTCAACCGAATCCGTAAGCATTTATTTTTATATGATTTTTAAAATACGCATGCAAAGCTTTTATCATCTAATGGAATGATTTTTTTAGGAAAATATAACTTCCAAACCGATAACAGAAGACGGACTTTTGTCCAGAAAAAAAAAGATTCGAGAAAGCCATGATAAAATGTTTCAAGAACTGAGGGACGAGTTTGGATTGACTGATGAAATGTTCCAAAAGCTCCGTAAACTACTCGGCTCTTCAAAATCTTGAAAATTTGTTAAATTACACAAAAACCGGTGAATTAAATATAACTCGTTTTTTGTTAATATTCATAATATAGTATTAAGATCGAATTTATTATTACTTTTTTATGTTAATCAGTTTTTAAAAACCCATAGTGTAGGTTATAAGCTTGATGACTTGCAATTTAATTGTTGGATGATGTTCATATAGCTTGTCTTTCTTTGTTGACGGAAACCAAAATAAGCTTGTAGTAACAGAGAGCTTTTAGATTGTTTTTATGATAAATCGAATGACCAGACTTTTAAATGTATGTTTCGAAGCTCCAGTGCAGCAAACATATTTACATTTGTTATGTGTAAACTGTTTTATGCTAAGATCTTTAAAAACTTGAAGAACAGCAAAACTATACAATGGATTGTATTTTTATTAAATTTAAATGCTTTATAATTTTAAACGATATTATAGAGGTAATCGCTAGATAATGTGTAGTTTTTAAGTCCAAAATTAATTTTGACATTGTATCAAGACACGTGTAAGACTTTTTGGTACCACGAGGTATATCGAGATTTGTTTACATGTAAAAAGAGAAAAATAATTGAATTTATTGATAATGTTTACAAACATACCGGTTGTAAAAATTTTAAATGGTGTAGGTTTCATTGCTTTTTTAATTTATAAATAAATCTTTATCTTGGAATGTAAAACAAATAATACTATTTTGTCCTGAGATATCGATTTTTTAATCCAAATTACAATTTTGGACAAACATAAATGATTTATTGTGCTTGTGTTGACTCTTTTATTATAAATTTGGTTCATGAGGAAACATTTCCAGCCATTGTGCATATAAAGGAGAAACATCTGTATCACGTCCATCAATTGCGGTTTGGCTGTTGTGTCGCATACATATCCGAGCAGTCCTGTTTCCTCTAGTCAAGATAATATAAACTCAAGGGAAATTGTTTCAAATTTTTGAGCTTTATTTTCGTGAAATCCGGGTAAATCAAGATGGAAAGCAAAAAGCCAATACCAGTTTGTTCCAAATTTGATAGGTACATTGCAGATTTTTGGATGAATCAAGAAGCGCCGGACATGAATAATGGCTTTTGTTGGCGTGATCTTGTTTTTGAAATGCTCAAACGTGTAAGCTTAAAATCTAGTTTCATTGGACATTATTAAAGTTAATCAATAAAGGTTGCAAATTATCAAATTATATTATATTACAGGATATGTTGGAAGGCATAATAAAACTTTTATGGATCAACCAAATTGACCAAAATTTGGAAGGGATTTATAACATTGATATGGGACCTTTAACAACGCGTGCTGCCTTGGGATTCTCTGAAACCATGGATTTGTCAGAGAAACTTAAAATTATGGAAACCCGGCTTCAATGGGCAAAAACACTTGTCCAAGAACGTTACACTAAACCAGTATTTTCGCCTAACCAACTTGAGGAAAATTCACCTGCAAAGGACCAAATGAAAGATAATGAGCCTTCTCATAAGCAAATCGACAAAAATGCACCGACCCAGATGCAAATTGAGGAAAATGCGCCTTCTCAGATTCAAAGTGAAAAAAATACACCGACCCAGATTCAAATGGAGGAAAATGCGCCTTTTCAGATGCAAATTGAGAAAAAAACACTGACCTCAATGCAAATTGAGGAAAATGCGCCTTCTGAGGTACAAAGTGAGAAACATTCGCCAACTCAGATGCAAATTGAGGAAAAGTCTGCTTCCCAGAAGTTAATTGGGCAATACGCACCTTCCCAGATGCTAATTGAGCAATACTCACCTTCTCAGAAGCCTATTGAGGAAATTGCACTTACCCAAAAGCAGATTGGGTCATCGGCGGTAGTATTAAAGGTTTGCATTGTTGCTTACCTCTTTTAAATTGATAAAATTTTTACAAAAACTGAATTTATACTATTTTAGGAAGCTGCTGCTCCTCCTGCATTATTCAAGGGCCATGAATTTTTCCTCTTGGATTCTAAAAACTTAAAAACTGGACGCGCAGCTTTTAAAGAGTTGAGAAATCTGATTAAGGTAAATGTTTACTTAACAGCTGGTATTTAGTTTGATTTTGTGTGCTTACGTAATGAATCACATTATTATTATGAGCAGCTCCATGGTGGAACCATTTTTGAGAACAAGGACAAAATTTCTTGGTCAACCACGATCCTCTCATCAATTAATCAACAAATAAACTTTGAATTCTACCATGAAAGTATTTTCAACATTTACTCGGCCGACATGGTTTACCAACTTGCAAAACAATCTCGTTGTTTGACTGCTAGTTTCAAAATGGATCATGTTTGGTATCCAGGTATATCAAAACTTGGCTTTTAATATTTGTAAAAATTGTAATGATACACATTTTGTACACGTTTTAACTATATTAAACAGACGAAACTGGGACCAAAAAACTGGATGACAAAATCAAACAATGCGAAATTGCTTCTCCCGGACTGCCCAAAATACTCAAAGAAGCAGGCCAGAATTCATTTCTGAGCTTTGAGACGGTAGACAATAAAATGGAACCCAAACAACAGGAATCATCAATTACTGATCAAACTAAAAGGGATAAAAAGTCCGCTGCAAGACGCAAGATTGACTCTATATTTTTTAAACTTGCACCGTCTGCTCAGTCATTCCGTGGCCTGTGCCGAGCTGTCGTAAAAGAATGTGTAAGTGTGCCTTATATCGAGTATAAAGATTAAAATACATATCAGTTTTTTGATTGATTACAATTATTGGCCAGGACAAGATCAACTTCAAACCACCATCATTCGGAGCGCTCAGAGCTCAAAAAAAGAGGTTTTGGAAAACCCCCCGAGTTATTTTTCAAAATCTGCAGGACGAATTTGGATTGACTGATGAAATGTGCACTAAGCTTATGGAATTAAGTAAACCTGCCGAACCAAAAAAAGAAGTGATTTTAGGAAAGGTTTAAGTGAAAATCTGACTCAACATGTTTAAGTTTAGTACTTGATTTCCCAAAATAAAATGCCCTTGTCTTTTGGCTATAGCATTTCAATCAAACATTGTAATGACTGACATTTTTCTTGTTTCCGACTATGTATAAATGTAAGTTTCATATGTTTCTAACATTAAGATGACTCTTACTATTAAAACCATTCCATGTCACTCATACATTTTCAATTTTAATATTTTTAGGTATAAAATTAAATGTAAACTCAAACTCTGAGCAAATTTAACAGTTGGACTTTCTACCAACATTCGAATTCAAATTCAAATTGGAAGAATTAACCAAACTTAACATTTACATCTATATTGTGTGAATTTGTTTGTAAATTAAATGAACTAATGAAGCATTGTGTTAATGATATCTCGTAATGATGAAATGTATACGGGTTTATGGGATTAGGATGAATCGAATGATCAGACTTGAAAATACTTTTCTTTTCTTACAACAGTATCTATTTTTATTTTTTGTGTAACAAATTAAATAAACCCAACCTGTTTGTTGTCTCAATTCTAATAAAATTGTATTTGCATACATGATTGTTATTTAAAGAAACAACATAAACTTTAGTATTGGTAAAATTATTACTTTGAAAGATTTTGTGAAAATATGCCAACCAACAATGGCCAGAATTCAAATTCTAAAATTGAATTTTGGAACAAAAAATTTGTATTCATCATGCGTTGTAAGGCTGGTAGTTTCTTTTATTATGTTTCATATTCCAATTTTTGAATTTAACAATTGCGATAAGCCATTTTTGTGTCAATTTTTTCGCTTCAAAATCTAATTTTGGAATTTAAAAATTGGATTCTAAAGAGACATTTTCCTCTTTGGATTAGCACCAAATAGAGCTATTACAAATTTTAATTTTGGCACGTTAAAATTTGGTTCGCGTTTACATTAGTGGACTGTACATTTTTATACAAGCAGGGAAAGAATGTAAAGTCACAGACTCATTTGCTGTTGTTGGATTACAACAAACGCATTTGCCTTTGAACTGCCAGTTTGTCTATTCCAATTTTAGATTTCCGATTTTGTGGATCAGACCCATAAATTTTTTGTTCCAAAGTTAATTTTTGGAATTTGAAGGAGATGATGATCACAAAACGTAACAGCGACTTTCCAATTTTGGGTTACAAATTTTAATCTTGGAACGATAAATGTTTGATGGCTCAAACATTGATGTACCTGCAACTTTCCTGCAAATTATGATGGCTTGCAAAGTAATAGATTCTTTCGCTGATGCGTTGTCTAGACAAATTCCAATTTTGGATTTTCACATTTCAAGGTGCAACATTGAACTTTACGTTGTCTTGTTCCAAATTTTAATTTTGGAACAGCAAAATTTTGATCGCTCTGACATTGATTGATCATTTATTTCTCTATAAATAAGGGTAGTGCATGAAATCATTGACTCATTCGCTATTGTGTGGTCAAGAGGAACACATCATATTTGTGGAGCTCCTCTAATTACTATCTGTGTAAATAATTCCAGGCTTAGATTTGGGCGATCGCGATAAGGCACGTTGGTTCAAATTTTTCGTTTCAAAATTCAATTTCTTAAGCAAAGTTTTTTAAGTAAGAGGACATTATACAATTTGGATTAGCACGATAAAAAGGCCTAATCTAATGTATCAAATTTTGGAATGGTAAAATTTGGATCAATTTGACTATGTTGTTCCAGCCATTTATCTAGGAATTTTTTCGCTGTTACAAATTCCAATTTTGAATATTTCATTTTTGGACTACAGACCGCAGCTTCAGATATTTTCGTTCCAAATTTAATTTTTGAAACCGAAAATTTTTTAAATTTGTGCAAATACACATTTTACAGTTCCAAATTCAAATTTTGGAATGCAAAAGCTTTTCAGTTTGAGCATAAAGGTTCCAATTTACAGTTTCAAATTCCAATTTTGGATTTTGACTTTTTAGATTACATGTTATAGCTTCAAGTTTTTATGATCCAAATTTCAAATTTGGAATGCAAAAGCTTTTCAGTTTGAGCATAAAGCTTCAAGTTTTACAGTTTCAAATTCCAATTTTGGAATGCAAAAGCTTTTCGGTTTGAGCATATAGCTTCAAATTTTACAGTTTCAAATTCCAATTTTGGATTCAGACTTTTACAACTAGGGGTTCCAGCTTCATATTTTTCCGTTCCAAATTTTAATTTTGAATTGAAAAAAAAACTTTTCTGTTAATCATATAGCTTCAGATTTTTTTGTTCCAAATTCCAATTTTGGACCCAAACTTTTACAAATAGGGCTTCCGGCTTCATATTTTTCCGTTCCAAATTTTATTTTTGGAGTTTGAATTTGAATAAGCTTGCGAACACTTTTTGAGATTTAAGAAACGTACCTGCCAAATTTTTGTTTAAAATTTTACATTTGAATTCTGTTTTTAAATCTTAGGAGTACACTCTAGTGGAGTAAAGATTGGAATCAAGTCGTCGCGAAATTTGAGACAGTGGTTGCTTCCTCTAAATTTTTTCGTCGAAAATTTCAATTTGGATTTTCATTTTAAAATGGCTAAAAATGTAATGTCGGAATTACCGACTTTGGTGGACGTTAAGGAGTGTGACAAGTATATTGCAGACTTTTGGATGAAGCAGGAAACTATGGACATGACTCAAGAAGATTTGTGGCAAAAGCTCGTTGTTGAAATGAAAAAGAGGGTAAGTTGGATGCAGCACTTGGAACATTGCTTTTGAATGTAACAAAAACATGTATCAATTTATTGTAATTGATTTCTTGACAGAATGTGGCCAAAGACGTGGGATTTTTTCAAGTCCGTTACATTTGCAAAACGGATTCAATGCTTGAGGAAATGTACAATGTAAATATGAATGCATCAGTTTCGCTCTCTGCTCTTGGCTTTTCCAAACATTTGTCGTTGCCGGACAAGCTTAAGATAATGGAAAAGCGACTTTTGCACGTAAAGGAACTCGTTCAAAGAAAACAAGGAGCAACAAGTCTTTCCAATTATCAGCAAACACAAGTTGGATCAAGTCTTTACATGAAGCCGAATCCAAATATTCCAATCAACCTCAGCCTCAAAGATCAGTCTTTAAGTAGCAAAGGCTCAGAATTCAATTTGAAGGTATAACAACATTTTTTTTAAATTGTTTGATTCCAAAATTAAATCGTGAGTTTTGGTATTTTTTAGATAAACACAATTTTGCCCTTCAAATTTGAATCAAACGCCATTTCGGCAAAGTCGCTAGATGTTGAAGGATGTAAACTTCCAGAAAATTTGTTTTTGGGATACGAATTTTATCTGCTGGACTCTGACAATGACTATACTGAACGTGTTGCTCGATGGGCATTGGAATATTTAATCAAGGTAAAATACAAAGTTTTTCTGATAAAAAATCTCAAGTCTAAATCTTTTTTAAACTCTTAGATTCATGGTGGATCAGTGATTGAAAATGAAGATGATATCACTAGGCCAACTGTTATTTTATCATCTGTAAAGGCGGAACGAAATTTAAGGTTCTTTAAATCAAGCCAGTTTGTTCTTTATTCTGCAAACTTGATTCACAGTCACGTTTATGAATCTCGCTACCTGACTCTAAGCTCACTCATGGACCACATGTGGTATTTTGGTAAGTAATGTTATGCACAAAAATCCATTTTCAATGTTCTTGCTTTTATCAAAATTTTGTTTAAAGGTCTTAATCGTGCCAATCAGGAGGCTAGATCAAATCAAAGCCATAATCAGTCGCTCGAATCAGTAACTCTGGGGGAAACTACGTTTTTAGGTAAGGATTTTGCAATAACTAGATAAAGCTGGATCATTTGATAGTTTAAAATTAATTTAAAAATATATGTTAGACTATCAAGTCTCTGATCTCTCCACTGCATCCCCGGAGGCTTCCTTTACGGGGACTCGAGATGAAACTTTGGATCAAGAAATGACTCAAAATGTTAAGACTGAGGAAAATGAGTTCCCCAAAACTGTTCAGCGTCAAATTGAAGCCTTATTGTTCAAAACGGCCGTCCATGCTACGTCATTCCGTAATTTGTGCTCTGTAGTTTCAAAAGAAATGGTAAGTTTTAATCATGGCACGAAAATTGTTTTTTTACGCAGATACATAGCATTTAAAATTTATTGATTTTTTTTTCATTTTGCAGAAAAAGAATAATCTAACCGAACCCAATGAACCGATAAGTACTTGGAGAGTGAGGCTTCAATTGACCTACATGGAACTTTTTCAACAGCTGAAACAAGAGTTTGGATTGAATGAAGAAATGTGCGACAAGCTTGGTGATCTGGTCAAATGGAATGAATAACACGTTATGCTCTTTTGTATCGTGATTTTAACGTTAAGATTCTTGTTCACTTTGTATATTTTTGTGTTTCGTAAAATGTAAAAAAAAATATCAAATTTGATTCACAAAAGTGTTTCCAAGTTTTGGTTACGATTGAATTTTTATGTGCAAGATGCCCGGTGAATTTAACAAATTTTTTATTATAATTTAACTACTATTGAATTTTATTCTTTGTAAAAGCAAGGAAAAGATTGAATTTTTAACGGTTTATATGATTATGTTTTAAGGGAGGAATATTTCAACAATGTACGTAATTAATTGATGAAATGTTTTTGTAAAAACAATATTTTTACAGATTTTTAATAAATTGTTTGTCACTTTTACATTTTTTTATGTTTTTAAATTTATTTGAGCAAGGTTCATGAATAGAGTTGAGATAAACTTGAGATGCATGTCAGTAGTTCACATATAAATGTGGGGTCAACTATCGAGTCCAGTCAGTTGCAAAAAGGGAACAGAAGCCTGTGAAGCAAGCATTTACAGTGTTCACTGTTTGATTACAAATCCAAATTTTTTTTTGCAAAATGTCACTTTACCCTCAAGCAAATTCAAACTTGACATGCGAAAAAATTGTAGAATTTTATCAAAAGGAATCTCTGGGTAATGAAGGCCTAGATACAATGCGTATTTTGAAAGTTATTATCCAACTTTTGGGACAAACTTGCTGTGAAGATTGGAAATTTTTGTTTACAAAAAACCAAAAGAATTTTCTTGGATTTTGCAAGGTAACAAAAGAAAACTTTCATTTGAAAAGCTGGATATCAAACCGTTTTTTGTCATTGGTTACAGGTCATGAAAATGTACTGGGGGGATGATTACAAGTCGAATCAAGAATTTTTAGAATGGGTCAAAAATCGATCACCTCAAATGAAAATTGACGAGACATTGTTACACCAAAGTTATATGCAAACTGGAAGGATAATTGAGGAGTTTTTCATGTCTGGAAAATCATGCAACATTACTGCTGCTCTTTGCTGCAAATTGTTTGGTACGAATGTGTACTATTTTTTCAAAATTTTACAGCAATGTTAACATTTATCGTTTTCTAGATGCAAGCAACGGAGAAGGTGACATTGCAAAACGAGATAGAATTCTTGGTATCAACATTATAGCGTTGGCTAATCCCATACTAAGTGGGGGAGATTCTGAATACTGGAGCAAACAAATTACACTTTCTCAAAACATGCTAAAGTACTTTCCACTTGCACAAGCACGTGTTGATGCAGACCTGACGATGGTTGAAAAATCTCCTTTTGACGTTGAAAAGGCAAAACAGATTTTCCATAGGGCTGAAAAGATTTTTGGCAAAGGACGTCTCGCAAATGATGGATTAGAGTCAGTTTTGACATATATGGAAATTTTTAGAGACTGCAAGGGCCAGCCAGACTTTATCGTTGATAGCATGCACTGTAAGTATTCATTAATAAAACGCTTAATCAATTCTAGTTTGACCATGATCTTGAAATTTGATTTCAGATTTGCTAAAATTGGGCAAATACGATGAATCCAGCATCCAGAATTATTTGGAAGACAAATTGGCCGATTCCGACGATGAATCAAATGATGACGAAAAGGCGTTTCTTATTAAACCATGACCAGCACCAGTACTGTTTGGCAGCTCATTCTACATTTAAACCTGCTCGGATGCAGTCCGCTAGAATACTGTGCATTTTTCTGTACTCTTCTGCAAAATTCAAAATCAAAACATCATCATGTCTTTAGAATCTAATCAACTTGATGTAAACTTTTTTGCTTTTGCGTACAATAAAAAATTTATCAAGGCTCATGGTCTAAATCCCCAAAAAGTGATTTTGGTTATAATTAAAGTATTGGCATGTCATTGGTACAAAAACTGGAAGTACTTTTTCTTTAATGGTAAAAATGCAAGACAAGACTTGGCAATGGCAAATTACTTGTACTGGGGTGAAAATTATGCTGATAATCCAGAATTTTTGAAGTGGGCCAGCTCAATACAAGTTGTAGTAGATTCCAACGAAATGAAGGAAAAATTGTACAAGAGCACAAGCAGCATGATTGGCAGATATTTTTGGCAACCAGGGGCAAGGGAAATTACCGCAGTCTTGTGCATGAAACTTTATGGTAAGTGTTTGTAATGTACGTGTAAGTGTAACTCTACTTTGTACTAACGATTTGGCATTTACAGAAGCTAGCTGTAATGGGAAAGAACCAAACTATGACGAAAATCTTGGACATGTCATTTGCAACGAAAGTAAAAAGTACATGGAAAAGGATACCTTTACAAATTGGAATCAATTGATTGTCCTGCCTTGTGAAATTTCAAAGTCGTTTGTTTGAGGAATTGAGAATTGAGATTATTTCAAAGAATATTAATACGATTACTTTAATAGTTTAAATAAAATTTGCCATTCATTTGATTGGGTTGAAAACACCACAATAAAAGTTTTGTATTATTCTTTCTAAATCATACTCATAAATTTGGACACTATACTCTACATTTGAACCTTACGCTCGTAACTCTTTGAACACCGCAATCTAAAACATTTGCACACCACACTCCAAAAGCTTTTACCACCACACTCTAGAAACTGAACACCACACTCTAGAGTTTAGGCACCACACTCTACAAGCTTTGAACACTGTGCATACCAAGCTTTAAACACTACTCTTTTAGCTTTGAACAATAAATTCTTGGGGTTTGCAACACAGAAAAACTTATAAACACCTTACTCTAAAATCTTTAAACTCCACATTCTAAAGGCTTTGAAAACCAGAATAAAAAAACTTTTTTACTTTGTAATGCTTTTAACAATAACCCCACTTTAACTTTTTTGAACAACACAATTTGAAGCTGGACACCACAATCTAAAAAAAATTTGGCATCGTTCTTTAAATCCTTTGACACCACACTCTAGAAAGTTTTCGTACCACACGCAAAAATCATTGTGCAACACATTCTAAAAGCTTGGACAGTATACTCTTTGAGATTTGAAGACTAAACTCTTACAGCTTTGAACACTATACTCTTAAAACTTTGAATAATTAACTCTGCAAAACTATTGCGTGTTGGGTTCATATGAATGCATAATAGATGAAAAACTACAGATTTCAATAAATAATACACAAAGAACTTGAGGTGGACTAGGTGATTGGTGAAATAAAAATAAACTGGGAACGTCGCAACAGCGGAAATCTCAGAAACCGGACACTAACCTTAATGCTTGTTGGAATATTTCGGGTTGCGGACAGCCATTACGCTAGACAAGTAAAACCAAAACTGAACCCTGTCTGCCTTACTCGACTCCTTTATATGGAGCTCGAGATGGACAAGATGAAAGGGGTAAATGAAATTAGCATGTAGCTTCATTTTCATTTGATGACCATGGAAATTTTTAAAAAAACTTTTCTGCATAACCATACACATTACCATAAAATCACCATTGCCCTGGAAAATAATTATGCTGGATAATTTTAAACCCCACAAATGTTGGAACACCATACTTGTGGGGTTTTTGTGAAACACATTTAATAAACTCTGGACACTATACAAAAGAAGTTTGGACAATAAACTCTTTGAACACTACATTCTAAATTCTTTGGGTAACTTAATCGAGAAGCTTTGCACTAAACATTCTGAAAGCTTTGAAAACTATACTCTTAAACCTTTGAACACCACATTCTAAATTCTTTGGGCAACACAATTTAAGGTCCGAGTGTACCCAATGGTCTGCAAAATTTTTTAAATGACAAAATCCTAATAATATTTAATGATTCTATTTCAATTTGTTTAGGTTTGGAAAAGATAGGTTAGGTTAGGATAGTTAGGTCAAGTTATGTTAGGTTGAATACGAAAAAATAAAGTTTTGCCACCAGACCGTTGGCTACACCCATTAGCAGACCGTTGAGTATACCTGACCCAGTTTAAAAGTTTTAATCTAACAATCTGAAAGCTTTCAACTAAACTAAAATCCTTCGGCTCCACAATATACAGGATATTATTATTATTAATTATTATTCGTTTATTCAAGATTCGACAAAAAAAACATTGGATCTTACACAGTTACATTACACAGTTCATGAAACTGAAAATGATACAATGGTAGAATGACAAAAGTAGCTTTGTATAAATATTTAACAGAAGTGAAAATTTGTTGATTCCTCATTTTAAAATGGTCTCTTTGTACACAATATGGTCAATAATATTACAATGGAAACAAACATTCTTACCTAGTCTGATGGTTATTTCCTGGACACTTGATTAACATTTAAACATGACTTTACCTTAGATATTCCCCTCGAAGATTACTCTTACAAAACAAAATTGCTTACAGGTTTTTATACGTAATTAATTTTTTTCTGAGAAAATGATTTCATTTCGTTTGAAAACATGTTCACGTTCATATAACCAATTTCTGTTTTGGCTGTAAACAACAATAATGACATTGTGCTTGATGCATTCAATACGTTTAAATTATAAGAGGCTTACGTGTTTAGAATAATTGAAATTTCACTAATTAACAGTTGTTTGCGCCTTTTTCGAAAACATTATTTTCAGAATGTCATTGCAAAACATGTTTTTCAAAAAAACCAATTAGATTTGAGGAGCTTATTCACTTGCGCTATGGGGTACTCATTTTCTGAGCGTCAAGCAAGGAGCAGAAGAAATATTTATTGTCATCATTTGTGTGTGCCTGTTGAGGTCCCTCTTAAATTGATTTTATCGTCATGTATCATCGTCCTCTGCTGTTTCTTGATTTGGGCAGATTTGGGAAGAAAGAAACTCGTAACGTTTGTTAGAATTTACTAATCGTGCAAGTCGTGACAAGACGAAAACCAATCTGATAAAATTGTTGTTACAAATATTAAATCACCTGTGGTAAATTGAAAAAGCTTGTAAGAAAACACTATAATCTGTGAATAAATTTAACGCTACAAAAAGACATACATCAACTGTGAGTAAAGCTTTGTAACTATCGAATATCGAATTTAAATTCGTTGTCTTGGGGAAAACGGTAGAACGAAATTTACATTTTTTGCATTATTGGTTTTCCAAAGATGGATATCCACCAACTATTCGTTATTTTGCTTTATAATGTAGTAGAAACGAATTGTAAAAGTGTCTGCAGTCGGGCACTCTTCAGGAAAAGTCTCCAGAAACAACTAGTCACATTAAGCTCAAGCAATCACGATATTATATTTGTTTCATTTAATTTGAGAGATAGCAACGCCAAGTTAATTGCGTCACCTTACATGCTAATTGAGAATCCTGCGAATATCACGTTAAGCTTTGAACATCCGCCTAAATATAGGCAATCATTTCATACTGTAATTAAGCAAGAACATGGGAAAGTAGATGATCTACAAAAAGTTGGATTGAAGCCTACCACAATATTCATAACAATAACGAATCAGATACAGGGAGGTAAAATCACTGGAAAAAACTATTACACAAAAAACAAAACAATTGGCCATCAATCAAAGTTGTCCTTTATCCTGTCAAAATCAAACAACAATTGACGATACGATACTTAATTCTATGTAACGGTTATTGTGAAGAGAACTCAAACATTGGCTATTTGGATAAACAGTTCCTCGATTCTATTAGAAACCCTGTGATTCTACACATAAATCTTTTCAGGCTCGGAAATCAAAGAAAAATAATCGCCATTGTGCACGCTCGTAAAGGAAAAATCTGGAGTGTAGATAATGTTACAAAGTGTTGGGACTGGGTTTTTTAGCCCTATTTTGGGTATTGCTGTAAAGAAATAATGTCATCAATTCTTATGCAAGTTTATCACAACATTACCATCAGTATTATGGATATGCATAGTCCTGCGAATCAAAGACACGCAGGTGCGAAGGAATCACGTCAATATATAATTAATCCTAAAGCTATACCATTAGACATTACCAGAGAGTATTATTATCAATTTTGGTCATTTAGTGGGTTTCAATTTGCAAAGATTGTTGATCGAAAATTGATGTATTGCACTTTTCATAAGAGACGAATCCAAACGAACACATTTGGAATAAAATTTTTAACCTGGACAAACCCATTCCCTTTGGAAGTCTGGGCAATTGTACTGGCCACAGTTTTAGTGTATAATATTTTTGAATCCGTAAAGAAGTTTAAATTCTTTGGTGCTTCTGTCTTGATAAATATTTTTGGAATGTTTATTGGAGCAGATTACTCAAAACACATATCTCAGAGCAAACTTTTTATACTATTTAGCCTACTTGGAATGTTTGTGTGTAATTTGCATGGAAATGAGATCCTAAGTCTACTCACAGTTCCTGAACCACCCAAAGTATTTTCGACCTTAGGAGAAATGCTATTGAATGGATATAAAATCGTTTGGCCTTTATACCATCCGGAGAATCCATTTGATAATTTCTATGTCAGTTTTAAGTCAAAAGGCTAACTGGATGTGCTGAACAACAGCTTTAATGTTATTGATAGGTACTACAATGGGTTTAAGGCAATGCTGATTTTACAATCAATAAATTATAACTAATGTATATTTCATCCATATCGTTTGGTAGCCTAAGAATTATGCAAGTTCTGCTTGTAAATCAATGTCCGCTTAATTTGAACTATCTAGAAAATAACATTTTACACAATAAACTCTCAAATTTTCATGATTTATCTCAACTGGAGGACATGAAAGATTATCGTCGTCTATACATATTTTAATAAATTATCCAGTTTTGTGCCCACCTCCGGTTTCTAAAGGAACATTTTAACAGATTTCAAAGTGCAAATGATTAAAAATTGCAAATATTCATTAAACTCACATACCTAAGACCAATCGACAATGGCTTTAAAGAATTTTCTTACTCAACTCTAAGTTTTTTTCTGATTCAGAATGCATCGGTCACACTTGTGTTAAATTTCAACGATTTTCAGGTTGGTAAATAGCATGAAGACAACAAAGTACTTATAAATATACTATTTGTTTCGTGTTGAAATCAGCTCAAGTGTTTTATACTGTTCAACTAGTATTCACAATATTAAGTCAATACTCAATTTATTACTCTTCGTTAAATCAAGTGCATTGATAAGTATACACAACAACAAAATGCACAATTACATATATCAGCATTATATCGTGGAGCGGCAGCGTGCCAAAAACACGCTTTTGTTTGCTTAAAATAATATATTCAAAATGTAACAAGCATTTATATGTTTTTTAAAAATTAATTTCTCTAGTCGAAAGGATATTCAGCAACTAAGACGTGTTGATATAAACAAAGTTATAAAGTGCCTCTTAAGTACTTATAAAGTGACAAATAGTTGACAGTGAGAATGTAATCAAGCATTTTTATAGTTATTTTAATAATTTGTATTTTTTACAGTGCGTGCATTTGCTAACTCCGGTTTACCCTCTCAATAAGAAAAAATTCTGTTTCTATTATTCGTAATAACTATTTAAATGTGAATAGTTGATCTGATATAATAAGTGGTTACGCATTTCTAATGTTTGTTTTCGACAGATTCATTTCCACATAAACCTCGACTCTACCCAACATTTTTTATTTTCATTTTGGCTAAAGATACCTATAATACAGATAGTTGGCAGTGTGATCAAAGATGTTTATAACATGTCATTTATAATTTAAATATATTTAATATGCTTTGAATTGACTACAATCAGCAAAAAAACGATTACATAGCTTAAAGAATGAACTGCCGTTTTAATTTCTTGGTCACAAAAATGCAAATAGCTAGGAAAAGTAGAAACCCATGAAGAATCAATACAACAAATACATCTTCTACCTTAACTGGTTGTTGTTTCTCTTGATTTCTCATTTCATTCAATGAGCAAGCCTGTTTGTAAAGTTTAAAGCAATCATATTGGCTCCATTGTTTAAAGGCCTGTCTTAAAAACTTTACTTCGTCTGCATCATTTATAGCTTGTTTCTTAAACATGGTTTTTAGATGAAACTTTAAGTTTTGAACTATTAGAAGATTTTGCTGCAATGCATATATTCCAGATTCCACAACATTCCGTAATGTCTCTTTAAAGTACTCCTGATGTATGGCCTTATTTTCAAAATACCACAATAGCAAATTAGATGCTATTGAAGGCTCATTTTTTTCAATTACAAAATATCGGTTAAGTAAATATAACCGTAGTTTGAGTATGGTAGCGTAGTAAAATTCATCATTTTTGTAATTCGCTGTGTCATGAAACATAAGTGCAAACTTATTAGTATCAAGACATCCCGTTGTTTTCCCATTATGGTTTTTAAACTCTTGTAAAGTATTTAGATTCCGTTTATTTACAAACTCATGGTCACTACAAAGTGGCTTTTTAAATCCATCTGAAATCACTTTTCCAGATAGCTTTATCAATTCACCCACTTCAGTTGACCAGAACTTTTTAAGTGTCTTGTTTATTGTTTTCTGAAAAGAGTATATTTCTCTGAGAGATAAGTTTGATTTGTTAATTTGCTTTAACTGACGACTCAAATCATTCTCTGCATACCTTCCGAGGATGTGAAAGCTTGAGTTGTGGACCAAGTCATTGAAGTCCTTTGGCAATGATCCAGGTCCAATATCTGTCGCCAAATGAGAGTATAACGAAGAGGTATACACGTTGCGAAAAGCAATCCCAGCTAGTAACCAAACTCCCACAAGATGCCAATTGTGCCAGTTAATTTTCTTACGGTTATCGTCTAGTTGTTCAAGAAGTGTGCTAAACATCCAGAAAAGTTGTTGAGGTTGGTGAGTCGTTAATATCAAACTGAAAGCTACAGACAAGAATGCTGAAACAAAGATGACCCATCCCAAAAAATCAAATGGTGCGACTAAGGCCTGAAAATTAGAACTAGCGACTTGTTTTGTGGGACGTGTCACTAAAACGGTGTATCTAAAACCAACAAAGTCAACGCCATACGGAAGGGGATACAAAGCATTTTGAAATTTTAAGTTGTGAGAAACATCATAGTTGACTAATTTAAGAAAGTTAATTGTGGTGTTATATTTCCAGAAAAATATATTCGATACACACATCTTTAGATTGCGATGAATCTTTTGTGATAATATTCTTGAACCTTCATAGGGACAACTGGTAATTCGAATTTTGCTTGAAGTTGGTGCTTTAAATGAGTCTAGATGCCTTATCAAACTAGAAACCGACTTAACATACTTAAATGAACTTACTTCCACTAATTTTATTTTCTGGTCGAAATCACGTCTTATTATGAAGCATTTAAGGCAGAAACTCCACACTGAAAAATTTCGTGCATTAAATATAAATACTTTGGAACTGGTAGTCTGTAAAACTTTTCTGTAGAAAGTTGTATTTGATGTAATGTGAAAATAATCTGGGACAAAAACATAATCTGCAGGTCTAACCCACCGTATTGACCCCAACCTCGTTTTTCGCGGATTCAGATACCTTATTTGGTCTTGTTCTGCTTGATAAAAAGGCCTTTCAGTATCATTTAACATTGATGGAATGTGAACTATACATTTCTTGGAATATTTAAGAATACTAAAAACTGGTAAGTAAATATGTGTAATGTCAATGTATCTAGTTTTGGCCCAACTTTTCCACCACTCCGAGGTATTGTTGGAAATTTTAGGAGTTGATATCCGTCTTGTAAAAATATTTATGCACATAGACTCACGCTGGGAACAGTAAGTTAAAACGCTGTTGTGTAAGTGAAGCCGAGATCCAGACTCTTTGGAGAAATAAAACGTGCAGTGTGAAAAAAGATTATAAAATGACCAGAAATTTGGAAGCGTCCCAATTTCCAAGTCCAACTTGTTTGGCGAGTTATGATCCTGCAAATTCTGAATTGAATTAATAAATGTATGACACATATAAATAATAGAAGTGTACGTGCTCACTTTAAACATAATTTTTGCTCTGTAATCAGATATACGTAGAAATGTACTGCAAATGTTTTTTCTGCTGTAAACGATATTCCAATGGCTAAATAAAACGGGCTACAAAGTCGTTTATACAAATGCGTTTATGTTAAAAGTGTTTTAATAGTCTACGTGTCATTTCGATGCTGTATTAAACGAATGTTCATTTTTAAGTGTTGTTCTTGTTTTTTGGGTAGGTAGTCTATTTTTTATGTGGCATTGATGAAGATTAATTTCTTCGGTCAATCGAATGTTATACTTAAGAAATTAAAGCGATGTTTCATCATTCATTTCAAAATCTATAATTCTCATGGTTTATTGTGAAACCATCCAAAGTCGTTTATACAAATGCGTTTATGTTAAAAGTGTTTTAATAGTCTACGTGTCATTTCGATGCTGTATTAAACG
>JAQIXX010002398.1:0-24830 GCA_034700605.1 Willowsia nigromaculata
TACGAGAAATTTAGTCGGGAAGACAATGTCTCAAATTGCACCTTGGAGAAATACCGTCACATAATTGACTTTACAGTGGGTTACATATCATTCTACCTTCCTGTCATATATGCTATAAAACTTGGCGATGAAAGCGATGAAGCTGACTCTCTCATTAGAAGCAACTATTTGAAAAAGATCCTCCTTGATATCGCCTATTACTATCAACTCGTATGTGACCATGATAAAATGTTTGATAGTGATGAAATGGCTGCTGAAATGACTGAAGGTGACCTCAAGTTTAATTGGTTCTTCATTGAAGCTGTGGATTTCCTAAAGCATGAGGATATGAATTTGAGATATTTACTAAAATGTACACAACGAAAGGATTTGTCTGGGATGAGGAAAGTTTTTAAAGAAAGGGCCATTTTGAAACTTTTTTTGGAAAACAAAAGAACATTTGCCATGGAAATTTTCAGGAAGATAGCGATTATCGAGAAGACTACTAGCAATAATGGTTTAGTGAAGTTTCTCGCTTCATTAGCAAACCATGTCACAAATTTGTAACGGCAATATTTTGTATGGCTTAACTTTAGATGAACATGCCTACAGATAGGTATTTATATAAATTACTACTTATGCATCATGACTAACCGTTTTACACAATGTATTGTTCCAATAAAAGAAGAATAAAAGAATTTAATTATAAATTTTAACAATATCCCTTCACTGTTTAGTGTGAAAGCGTATCCTGTAGTATTGTCATTTTGCTTTAAAAGTTGTGGAGTAAATTTCGCTTTTCAAAATCAAATGGACCTCATGAAATGGAATCATATAACCAAATGTATCCAACAAATGAACTTTATTTTTATTGGCTTTTTATTCCAGTTAGTTAGTTCCAGTGCTTGTCAATTAGTTTGTATTAGCATAAGATTGAGACGGTGAACACTTGAATATAAAGATTATCAAATATAAACCTAACCTTGAAAAGTACATATCTACATATCAAAGAAGTTGGTCAAAAGCTACCCCAAGTTGCATCAAAATTCCACGTGACTCAGACAAGAGCTTATAATTGATCAAGGATTAAAGAAACCAACACAAATTTAAATGAAACAAAAATGTTTTCATGTTAAACATTCACCTAAATAAAGATTAACGATTGTAAAAGCTATATAGTTACAAAACAAAGTTCTTGTTAGAATTCTTTGATATTATCATTATCTGGCATAAATCTTTTCTCTCATCTAATTCATCTACATGGAACCATGTTCACGGTTAGATGCACATTCTTCCTTTCCATCACATTTAAACTCTATATTTGTCATTTTCTGGATTTCTGGTCAACGTTTTCTGGCATTTTAGTGTAGAAATCCTAATATTCTGTAACAATTATATTAACTGAATTAGTATGAGTTTGGTCACCACCAAATTTACACATGAGATACGATAAAAACCAATAAAATTTCACAACTCTTATTTAAACTTGCATTTTAATTCCATAAATATTAATGACAAAATGTTTCGTAAAAACTTAAATGATTTAAGATGGTATAAAATTGAATTCGTGTTGTAACATTTCCTATGTTTCTGTCTTATCTACAACTGGCTGAATTGTATTTAAGAATTAGTTGTAAAGCAAACAATTAATGTATGATTTTACATTGCTCTTCTGGAATGCATCAGAAAGTGACTCGAGTTTTATATGGCTTTTCAATCTATGGAGCAGTTTTCTTTTGAGCATCATGTCAATACCTTTGTTCTCAGTCATACACATTCCCAGTTGGGTAATACGTGCTATTAGAAGTTCAACAGACAGTAACCATGTCCCTAACTAAAGCGTTTATAATCATTCATAAAACATTTCAGCCTTTTGTTGCACTCCCTTACACTGCTGACTACAAATCTTTACGTTTAATTAACAATCCAAAATTCAATGAAAGAAATCACATATACTTACGAGTGTACACACAAATTAGTGTAATTGTGTACATAGTTTTGATGATTGGACACTTGTTGTGGCTTCTGTTTCACTGGAAGGTTTACACAATTCATAACATTTTGGAAGGAATTATATACGCTCTACTTTTGATCATCTTAACCATATCCTTTTTTGCATCATATACGGCTACAAAACATTCTGCTGCTATGCAATTTCTCTTTCATCAACTTTTCAAGCTTGAATGTACAAACTTTTTAGTTGGTAAAGCTAATAATATCGTGTTTCTATATATGTACGCAACTTTGGTAATATTTTTCGCGTATCCTATTGGTGTCGCAGCGTTACCATTTACAGTGACATTCGATCCTTTACAGTTGTTCTTTGGAACAAATTGGTTCATCAAATTGTTTGCTGCAGCTTCCTACACATATGTTTTCCTTTACGCTATGTGTAACATCTTTTCAATAATTTCTTTTACCGTAGCATTTCTTGAAAAAGTTATAATATATTCAAATGAAATTTCACATAAGATAATTTCCCGCAAACAACGAAATGTGAGAGTTATGCTTGGGACTTTTATAAATTATAAAGTGCTGCAAATTCTTTCAACGATGGCAATGGAAATTTTAAACCTGTTTTTATCTGTACTAATATTTGCTGGTATATTGGTAGCCGCTTTTACTAGCTATGCTACTTTATGCCTGCGTCAGGAATTAACTCTTGTTACGTATTTGATAATGCCCGCTTTGACGATTGTGTGTTTGATGACGGCAATCATTTTGACATATATGCCTGGAATCCCAAATAAAAATGGACAGTTGTTCAGACAGTTTACAAAGAAGCATTTTACTACAAATCAAAGAATTAGAAAAGTGTTAAGGTCACTTAATGTGATAGGATTTCGGTTGGACCATATGGAATAGCTACTGCAAAATTGGGCTTGGCCATATCTGATGATATTGTGAGAAATACTGTTACACTCGTTTTGACATTTAAATAAATTTTGCTGTCGTGTAATTTCTACCCACAACATTCTCGATACATGCATATATATTATAGTATATCAAATTTAATAGAAGTTTTGTAATATTTTTAAATGTTATTTGTAAGTTAGCCGATAAAAACATTTACTTAATATTTGGTAATTTTCATGCATGACTGAATACAACATTAACGCGCGATAATGATAAGATAAATAAAATGAAAATATTCATGCTGAGGACATCACTATTTTTGAAACATGATGAGTATGTATAACGTACGAAAGAAAAAACACGGACACCTTTGTTTTATGTTTACAAACCATTAAAAATATTATTGACAATGAAAGGCCATTAATCGAAAATAATGGTGACATTTTAAGCTTTATAGACATGTATGCAAAATGTAACTGCAAATCTTATGTGCAAATAATATAAATGAAGCTAATGACATTTATCACACGCATGTATCCTGCTTATTCCAGAAACCCTAGGATTCCGATTGATTAAGTAATGTAAATTCGTTCTACTCCGCATTTGTAGTATTTAGTGTTACATTTCATCATTCATCGGATAAAACATTTATTATAACTATTTTTACATCCTTTGTGCCAGAAAGGATATACCCAAAGAAAATATATGAATGCATCCTAATCCTCTGTTAAATTACCCGTACCGTACAAACTTTATTCCAAGCCAATTTGAAACCCAAAACATAATGTACCTATACAAAACATAAACTACAAAATATCTTTTAACCTAATTTCATGAAAGTTCATCAGATTAACCGTATCCCGAATCAAAGCGAAAATCCGTAAAAATGTACATATCACACGTACACTACGTTTTGCAGGCAGTCATCATGATGTACGTATTACGTATGTATCTCATATGACCTTCCATTTTCATCTTTAACTCTAACGACAAAGAAAGTATCATAGTTTACCCCAGGGCCGTAGCGTGGTTTGGTACGGCCTGTCCCAAAATTTTCAACATTTCTACTTTAGACACCGTTTTAGGAATATAAGTAAAATAAAAGTAGCAAATATTTGTACTTAGATGTCAAGCTATTTTTTGTCAAGGCACTGCACAAAACTATTTTGCCGACTTTGTTAAAATATTCTTCAAAATATTTCAGGAAGTTTTTAAATTCTCATAAGCATGATTAACAGAAGTTACTATTAGATTCAGAGGCGCATTAAGATGTTACGCCATTGGGAGCAAGCTAAAACACCCAAATGTTTTAACGTAGCACACGCTCAAGAAATTTGGCATGTTGGCGTAAACCTGCTTAAAAAGTCTGATTAAGCTGGTAGTTTTCACAAATCTTCAAATTTTGATGTTTCAATGAGAAAACTTTTTTTCAGGGGGGAAATTTAATCTTACCTGAAATCTTTTGATTTTTTGGACGCATTTAATGAAATTGGAAATGAAGATAAAGTGAGAACATTTTATGAAAACGATACTAATGTTTGATTTTGAAAAAAAGCTGAAATATTTCTTTCAAGGTACATAGTTTGAAAGAAAGCGATAATCTGAATACATGTATATGCATTCTTAGGAACCTTAAATATTTGGAGCAGAATTATGTAACCCGTAAAGAAAATCCATGTACTAGAAACCAAAGTTAGTAAATTTTGAAAGAAACCCCAAATGTTTTGTATAAAGGTTGGTAATTCTTTAAAGAAAGTGCAAGTATGTAACTGACTTAAACAGGGTTTTCAAGGAATTACAAAAAAAATTTTCAACATTAATTTGAAGAAGCAAACATTAATTTCAGAGTAAAACTTATGATTGAGTGGATAAACTAAACGCAGGCCAATACTACGTCATTTTAGTTTACGTCAAACTCCCAATGTCATATTGTAATGTTTTTAAATTTGATTAACGTCCACATTTTTGATATATATTGAGCACTGGTACGGCCTAAACCAGCGTCCGGCCTGTCCCTGGGGGTACATAAGGGGACCCCATCGCTACGGCTCTGGTTTACCCTAAAGTAGTCGGTTTACCTAAAACTTTATAGTTTTTTCTTTCAAATCAAGTTTCAATCTTGACTTCATGAGCACAGATTCAAACGCTGCAATACTTGTAACTCCTAACCGATTATACACAATTCATTAGTAAGCATGTGTCACAACCCACGCAACACCATGTTAGGCCCCTTTTTTAAAGAGAACGAAAATGGATGCCTTGTGTAAAAATGCCTTCTATTCCATTCAAATGATAAAAATAAAAACACATTACTATTCATTACACCATTTATTTATGTTTTCAAGTTTCAACCTCTTATCAATTTCGCTGACTCAATGTTGTTCATGACTTCAGCAGCATCTACACAGCTTCATGAAAATGAATCATCTTCAAACTCGTAACCCAGCTAAGAATGGGTAAGCACATCGTGACGACAAGATTTCTCATATCATTTTAATAATCCTTACTTCACACATTTACCAACTTGTAACATAGGAAGGAAGATGAATTTATCTTACACAACTTATACAAGTGCAGCAGCTAAAAAAGCACTGACTCTCACTGTTACTAACTGTAAAACACACATGCTCTCATCTCTACTCAGCCCAGTATTTTTGCAAGAGCATTTTCCATACTATTTTATCTTGTTTCATTCTATTTTTTATCCTACCAGCATAATACGTGCATAATAACATCCTATATACCGCGCCGTATTACACTGTGCTAGAAATTTTTCATCATGTACTTACATGCAAGCAACAATAGTAAAAGTTGACATTTGTGCATATTACAGAGATGGATGAAAATGAATGCAATGCTAAATTCTTGTTGTGGTTATGGCTTTAAACGTGTGTAGAACTGCTTGTCTGCAGAAACGACAATTTTTTACTCGGAAGGAAAAGTAATTGTGGTATTTATTTTCATCTCATTAAAACCACTTAGTTTGCACTACGACGAAGGACAATTCACAAATTGTTATTACCTATGCTGAAGACTATATACATGTTCCACTTGCAGTGCAACAGTTGGAAAATCTGAACCATAAGAAAAGTTACCTTTCTCTTATTCGTAGTCATATTTTTGTTAGCATTTACCAGTGGCAATATAATTCAGTCAATAAAACAATTAATGTTCGTATTCAATCTAGACAATTGCACCGTATGAAGTTTTCAGGTTCTTAATAAATTGATCAAGCGAAACGAAAGAGAAACATACCTCGGTCATGAACGTTAACATCACTTAAAATTTGGATATTTATTTACCTCCTCTTCGTTGGGGATGGTCGCAGACAAAATGGGTTTGAATTGTTAAAGATTTTAGAAATAATTAAAAATAATTAACACTTCAATACCCATTTTATTGGGATCTGCTTATTTTTATGGGATTCCGTAAAGAATGAAGGAAGAATGTAGCTAACAAAAAAACTAGCAGTTTATAACTAGTGTGATATAAATGTTTCTATTCTTATGTGCCTAATCAGTATTTCTGGCAAATGGTAAGTCTGAGGCACATGACACAAGAGATTAACTTTCTGAGACCAGTAAATCTTCGTAGCTTATTTTATGTAAGGTGAACTTTTCGTTACATTCTCTTGCATGTGGTCAAAATCACATGATTACTACCGTGCTAATGATCACTGAGGAGAAATGAGAATCGGGTTGGAACACCTAATAGAATTCTCTTATTTGTATATTAATTAATTTATTACATGAACGTAACAAAAGTAATTTTTGAAATGGCTCAGATAAAGTAATCGAAAGCTAATTACTCACTTAAGATCATGAAACATTCCATTCATCACAGCATTGTAAGTTCGCCTGACTTGTTTCTTGTGATTTTAAAGATTTTGGAACATGGACAATTCAAAATAAATTATGATAACTTCCTGTACGGTTACAAATTTTACATCAATATACAATTAATGGATGTATTACACTCAGTGTTTTAAAGCTCTTAAATGGATTAATTAATACAAAGGAGAAATTACAAAAATCTGAAAAAATATTTCTAAATTAGTGTTATAAAAAGATATTTTTGGGAATACTAAGTCTAAATTACTCATACTCACTTATAAACAAAGTACAACAATTGTAAATAGTCTTTAAATTAAACAATCTTTGAATTAAATAAATACAGTCTTTTTGCGCTCAACATTATTCCCGTCGAAATTAGTGATTAAATCCAGTCATCAAACAGAGGTCGAAATTCATCTTTGGGCAGAAGTTGAAGGCGCAGGCGATCCCAAACTGCGCCGGATGCCTACGTAGTCAATTAAATTCAAAGTAAATAAAAACATATTATAAGAAACGATTAAACTGCTTGCATGCAAGTTCATATCAAATCTTACGAAATATATTAAATGAGAAATACGAAATTAATACATACGGAGTGGCTTGGTGCAGAGAGATTCCTAATCTCTGGAAGCAACATGACTCCATAAACCGCAGCACAATAGCCAAGAGGGAACGACTTGACGTGACGATCATACCTAAAATTTTGGAGATCTAGACAAACAAATAACCAGGAAATCAGACAGGGTTATCAGATTTGTAGAATAATTAGAATCCCTTAAAAAATATGAATTCTGATCCCAAACCCACATTTGAGATTTGCGAGATTTGGCCTTGGAACGGTGACAGGTCTCGAAGAAGTGTTTTGATTTTCATTGACAACGTTGACATCATCCTCATCCCAGCCGCAGATCCCTGCATCATTCACTTCACTCGCTATGAGGTCCAAAGATTTTAATTTAGGCCAGAATTCGCAAATTAATTCAAAAGTAGCATTATGTGAATGAAATATCTGCAACTTCTCAATATTGGGCATCATTGTCTGGAACTTTTTGAAAACTTCCTCTCTGATTAACTGATTTTTAATCGATAACGTGAACTGCGTACAGTTTGGAAGTGAGATTCCATCCATGTTTTTGGAATCCTTGAGTTCGTCCAAATAAAGACATAATTTCTTCAGGTTTGGTAAATGTTCCAGGAATCTCACAGAGTCAAGTTTCCATGAGACCAGCACAAAGTCCTCCAATTTGGACAGGTCACGTTTGAAAGGAATTCGAATGGGAGTGTCAGGACTCCTTGTACGGACTCCTCTCAGGTAAACGTTCTTTAAAGATGTGGAATTCGCTGTCCAGATCTTGTTCACTGTCATCATATCATTCTCATTTCTCATCCATTTTGCCTCCAGGGTTTCCAAGGCGATGCCCTGGTCTATACTGGAGAGAAGTATAGAGTGGTCATCTAACTCGTAAAAACTACATCGGAGACGCTTTATCTTTGCGAGATTCCTATCATGATTTCGAACAGACGTCAGGGATCGGAAGATGTTGTCCATTTTGTGGTGGGCGGCATGACAGTCGGTATACAGATCCTGAAACCGATAAAAATCTTAGCTTAAAAAAGTTCAAGCTAAAAACAGTTCAGTGATCATCATCAAAACCGAAGGTTATTTCACCTCTAGCGCTGGAAACTGCACAAAAGTCTCTACAAGCGACACCGCTGACATGAAATAGAGGAGGCTCCCATAGATGTGTAATGACTTGACATTGTGATTTGGGGGAAACAGTGGCTCCTTCCAAGTAGTCCCCTTAATGATCAAGTCGTTTCTCACCCTTACGCTGCACAATTCCAGTTTAGTTAAGTTCGGACAGGATGCAAAGATAGCTGTTCTTAATGCATCTGCAGTGGGGAAAGTGACACATAGCAAATTCAGGTGCTTAATGTGCTTCCCACAGATTTCCCAGAAGGAATCAAACTCGTTTTCCATCTTGGCATAACAAAGCTGGAAGGTATCGGAGAATGGGGATAAAGAAAACTCGCTCTGGTCGCTTTGAATCAGTTGCATAAATGACTCCACTCCGTTGGCTTTAACCTCCAAGCTGATCTTCACCTTGGCAAGTTGTCGCATAACTTTGTCTCCAGTTACTCGCCATGGTCGACAGACAAGACGGCACTGTTTCAGGTCTGTGAGGGGCAGTTGTCTGAGGATGTGCTCGAGAATCTAAAATATTGATAGGAATTGGACACACTAAGAATAATTTACAATTACAATATAACAATCATATTACAACTTGATAGCTTAATTAAAAGATTTACTGACGAGATGATTCTTGAGTGGATGCAGTTCTTCTCGTCTCGTGCTGTCCATACTCCATACAAAATATTGCAAACGTTTGGTAAGTTTACTAAAGGCCAGAAAATGTACTAAAGAATTTCGAAAAATTTACTTTTTTATTTAAAATTCTCTAAATTAGTCAATTGATTGTTTGAAGTGTAAATTTAAATCATTTGGAGTTCTGAATTAGATTGGGTTAACACAAATGTTTGAGATTAACGATTATCGAGATGTGTCTGTCATAACTCAGAACTCACAACTGAGTAGGATAACAGATGAGTGTTTTTTTGAAGAAAGATTATGGAGTGTGAGCGGAACACACATACACATACAAACATAATGCGTCAGACTAGACTTACAGCCTTACAGCTTAGAGCTGAAGCTCAGCTTACCGCTCACATTCAGCATCACAACAGCCAATCGCCTTGCGACGCTACACATTCTAAACGAAGACAAAGCGTCATCTTTTTTCTATACATGCTTTGTTTTGCACATACGTTCTATGTACTTTGCGTTTGTATTATTTTAGTTCATTACTGCATCAACACACAATCAAGCTGTTGCAGGTTTTTTCTCATATTCAGTGTCATTCATATCAATAATTTTCAAGAAAACACAAAAAAACGCAATTATTATGATTGAGCAAAAAGTATCTAATACGTAGGAGGATTTTTTTGTTTAAAGTCTCTGCAATATTGCAATGAAGAAGATGCGTGAGTAATAGATGCTTATTCATTTGACTAGTTAAATGCACAGCAGAAAACATACCATTGGAGTTTTTAGACTCAGATCGGAATCGAGGCGAATATGCTATAAGCAGAAGTTTCCTGATTTCGTTGACGCATCGTCTCATCAGCAAAGGATTTTAAAGTTAGAGCCATAGTTTTATTCGCATATTTCATGCGTTTTTCTAGCATGCTTTAGGGTTCCGGTAACGGTTACGCGCTTTCGTAATGTAAAATCAACAGTAAGACAAAACACGGCAAACATTGATGAATGTATTTTGTTTCTTAAATCTGTAAGTTGTTGGCTGGCAATGACAGCAAAATCTCAATATAAATTCTGTACGCATTTCTTCAATCGCTTACAATTGAAGAAATGTCAAATCCCATTCATTATGTATATGTAATATATATTTAAAGAAATAGGAGCTGGCTGTGCACTGTGCGTCATAGAAATGAAGGTAGCAGACAAGGATTTTTACACCGAACCCATTGAAACGTCTCTATGCAATATTAAAAATTGATGATAGAGAGGAATAATGGTTGTACTAAACACCCACGTAATGTAGTAATCTTATACTTATTATTTGTAATGCGAATGTGACTTGATGACTGTGAAAGAATAATTCGACCTGCCTACTGATTGGTTTCTTTATATTGTTTCCATCAATAAGTAACACCAACTTCATGTTTGTAGTAATTTAAAGTAAAGCGAGCAATTCATGAAGAAGAATATATAGTGCGTGAGCTTGCATTATTTAATCTTTTATTACAATCTTTTATTGAGATCACTTGAATAATTTTTTCCTCGTTGTTTATAGTGTGTTATTTGAGAAGTTCTTATATTAGAACCTCATGTACAACTTGTCGCTGTTGCACATATCACAAAATAGTATATAATGCAACAGCGAATAAATATTATGTATAATCTTAATATCCACGAAGAATATAATACGTTCGTATCATTTTGGGCATCCAAGATTACGAAGACAAGTCTAATTATTAAGCGTGTTTCAGCACAGCTTCTTACGCGCCTAGTCAAGGTATTTATTATCAGTCAGTGTAAGAGGAAATATGCAAGAAATGATATTAATAATTATTTATGATAGTCATATTATGCACAAAATATCGGCAAAATCTGACATTAAATAAGACAAATTTTAGGGATAAAATTAGTCTGAATGGCACGTTTGCATTGCAATGTTAATATGTTATGGCAGCAAAACGCCACAAAACAACGATTACAGCACCTCATTCATAGATGGACCACATACCAAATAAGTTAACTTTTGAGTTTTTGAGAGATAATCAAAACATTTTGTGATAGGTGAAGTAATAAAGAATGGGACAACATCCTAAGTCTTCTTACTGTGAATATTATGAATGAAGAAAAATTATTGATGCTCAGTTTGAGTTTTACATATTACCCAGCCTTGCAACATGGAATTTTGCCTGAGAGCTGGTCCTCAGTATAACATTAAATTGTTCTCGCAGCCTCGGCCAAAATTTGCCTGTGGGTTTCTTATGTGAAGAGACGCACGGAGATAGTTTAAGTGTACGTTTTTCATTTGTTAAAATACGCAGAAGCTTTTGAAAAGGTATAATCCAAATAGAAATAATATGTAATAAAATGTTGACAAAGTGCAGAAAAACTAGTTAAACATATTGCATGCATATGAATTCAGGACGCATTCATTAAAGCATATTATACCTAGTGTTGAGTTAAACAACACACGGTATCATTTATTTGTCGTATTTAATTACGTGTGTCCGTATGCAGATGCACATACATGAAGTAATAATGATAATAGACACGCGGAGAACCTCCTGGAGCAATCAGAAATGTTAGTCAAAATCAAAAATAATATATTTAGTGACAATTTTCAGTAGTTCATGATGATTATACCCCTTGTGAGTACCACCACCAGAACAGCAAACGGCAAACAGTTAGCTGCGACTAAATGCGGCCAACGGGTCTGAGAAAGTGTAAATAATTTCAATATTCAATATAAAATCATCAAATCGTTATGACGTCACGTGATTAAAGGGAGACTGACTCTGGCTGTCTGAGTTATTGAATTTCGTCGATGTTTATGATGCGTTTAATTTAGGTACGTACGAATATGTACTTTGAGGCACTTTAAGTATTAGTTTACGTTAGCATTGGCGTAAATACTGTACTATGTAGCTATCACATTCATTCATTCATTAACGTTTATACGCTTGCGTTTTTTCATCTATTAATGATCATCGCGCATCACAGAAGGTTGAGCTGTTCACTTGTCAGTTCGGTCATGAGGATTGTGCCGAGGGTACTGTGACTGTGTGCAATCATTTAAGTCGTTACTCCCCGAGTGACAGCGTTTTTTTTTGTCAGTGATAACATGACCATCGCCGAAAATCCTTGTTATAATATATATTATAATATGAAAATAATTATTGCAATAATTAATTTCGTTTGACTAGTGGCAAATTACGCGTAAAAGTGAACAGTTTTAGATCTTGGATCTCAAATTAAAAATTTTCTTTTATTACCGTGTGTTTACCGTTATTGATAAAGTATGCTCAAGATAAAGCTACCACTTACTACGAATTGCATAACAATATTAATTTTTGTACATTATTTATATACTTAATATCATTATCTTTGGTTATCCTAGGCAAAACTTGGCAGAACGAAAAACAAAGCCTGAAGAACACAAAACTCTTCTCACCTGCAAATTATTTAAACGAGAAGAGAAATAAGCGAATTCAAAAGTTGAAAAATCAGTCAGGCGTAAAAATTGAAAAAAATGAGGTGCCAAGCTAAATGCGGCCATAAACTTGGATCAGACTTGAAAGAAATCTTGCAGAAGCGACAAGCACGATCCGAGTGCTCTGAAGAAGACTTCGCATTGTTCCTACAACAAGGACGGGATATTCAGCATATGACGAAGACGTTAAGTCGAAAGGAGATTCGAGAATACCAGGCCATTTTTAACAGGTAAACTTCATTTTTAAATTGTAGGAATCCTAACAGCGTTTCTGGAAATAGTTTGTAAATAGATTTGAAGAAGGATGTTGACCGTACGCAATGTAGGAAGGCAAATAGGAAGTTGGACAAAGATGAATACGTGTATGTATCAATTGAAGTGGGAGATGAAAACGTATTTTAAGGTGCATCATTGTCCTCAAAAAGTGCATACTATGAATTTTACGAATAGTAAGAACCAGTGCACGATTCAAGAATTGCTTTACGCAGTACCAAAATCAAGCATGTGGTGGTGTTTCAAAGCAACCAAACGAAAAAGTATACAAAAAACAAAGATTCCATCGCAAAATAGCAACAAATAATGTTAAATATCACTATCAAATATAAATAAGTGACAGTACAGTATAATGTTGTGTGAAATGGATACATATAGATTTGACAGGGATGCGGACGGTTTTGTGTGTCTAGAGGATCTGAAAGTGATGATGGAAACAATAAGAGCTCCACAAACACATATTAGTCTGAAAAAGATGATTCAAGAGGTTGTTGCAGATGGTGAATCGAAGATCAGTTTTCAAGAGGTCAGTCTTTCAACTTTCATCATAAAATCCTAACGCTTAGAAATACAAATGTGGATATTTGTGAAAGCGGTATACTACATATTAGCAGTTTTTGTGTGTAATATACTCTTACATTATTATTACAGTGATTCAGGTAATGATTGATATAAGTATTACTTAAAGAATGAACTTGGGATTCAGCAAGAATTACATGATGCTTTCAGGATTCGTCTTCATTGTTAGATATATAGAACTATCACGATCCATAAAACTAATGTTTTCCTTAAACATGGACGATAAATCTTTTTTTATTATTTATTAGCTTATTTTTGCGAACAAAAATGTCTAAAATTATTAAATAATAGAATTTTCTAATCCGATTACTTATAGTTCGTCCTAATTTGTTACAAAACTAATGCGGGCCAATATGAAGAATATAGTGGGTTTAATGACTTGGCAAAAATCACTGAAGTTGACACACATGAAGTTGGTGTGGACGGAGCGAAAAACTTCTTTGAAGCAAAGGTGAGTTTCTATAAACTACTAACGTGTTAATATATCGTAGCATAAACATCAGTCGCACAGATTTGAAAAGAATGGTAACAACTTATTGCAGTTACATATAAGCTACGCATGATTATGCTCATACAATGTTAGTTTTACAATGAATGTTACACAAAAGAATCTTTGATCATGCACGTTTCCTCCTAAAGATTAAAATGTGTATGTACATCACAATCAGTTAATTATAATTTTCGTAACAATCTTGAGTTATATATAGTTGAAAGTAAATCAGTATTTAGATTGAAAAGATTAGACTTTTGTTTTGAATTTGTAAACATAGACAATTATAAATTCATGAAATGATACACCATCATAAAAATCATATACTAAATGCATTGCTTATTGCATGCATTGCGTAGTTTTAAATGTAGGGATTGGTCCTACCTGCTACTAAGAATGCATACACAAGTCACCTTCAACCATACAGGATTAGTTTTGCAAAGACGCTTATGGTCTAGTAATATTTCTGTTGCATGTTGCAGCAGAAAAGGGTAAATATATGAATATATTGAAAGATTTATTGCTGCGAGGTTTTAGGCATTTTTAACCTTTTGTAAGAGAACGCAGGTCAATAGTCTGTTTCGTCCGGAAATCGGAAATCGGAAGGCTGTCTTAAGTAAATGTAATATATGGCTTAAACTACCATGAGGCCATACTTAAATTGCCAGGTTAATTTTTAACAATTAGCCAGACTGAATACATTTTTTCCTTGTAATCATGAATGTCGGCTTTGACTTCTCAAGGCGAAAAGTTGAATTGAAGACAGACCTTCAGTGATTTGGCTTCTGAATTAAGTCTTCCTCCTTTGTTATGTGTATTAATTGCATTGTATATTAGGCGTTTCCCATAGAACATACCTTAAATTAATAAAAAATTATTAGAAGGAAATTGATTGCTAATAATGTGTTTTGAAACTCTACAAGAGAAGTGAGCAGTTGTTGATTGCTATAAAGCGTCTAATAAGGTTATGGTCAGTCAGTAGCAAATTGAAGATCGACCAGAAAAATCTGCTGATTGGTGGATGCAGTGTGTAAATAAAATATAAGAATTGCGTTGCATGCGACGTTTTACCAAATACAACAACAAAGTTAGTTCAACAAAATTGGCAGTTATTAGTTCATCGTTAGACCCTGGACTTTCTTGAATAGACGATGATAATAATACAATCTAAATCTAAATTTAGCATCTACGAAGTAAATATTTTGTTATAAAATGAAGATGTTGAAGTTATAACTTAATGTTTTGGTATTATATCATTTTCCAGATTGCACAATTGAAGGCACAGAATAAATTCGAAGAAGAAGTAAAAAAGGAGCAAGAAGAAAAGTGCAAAATTGAGCTGGAGAAAAGGCAAAAACGACAGGAGTTTCAACAAAAACAAGCATTCTTTGAACGAGTCACATTAACTAACTGATGATAAAAGTTCTTGAAATCACGAAAACCACAAATCTTGCTATTTTCAATTTCTTGTCAGCAAATTTTTATTGTTTTGATTTATTTCTTAATGATGAAATGAATATAATATTTATGCAGTACATGGAGAAGTTATAATTAACTTTTACGTGATACACTAGTTTTCGACATATAATGTAATGCAATGGTAATTATTTATTAATTAAACATTATAGCTGCAAGGCAATCAGTGCAAAGTGTAATGTCCATTTTATTCATCACTCACCGCTGCATGCCAAAATTTTGGTACTATTAGCATCTCGGAATGTAGCTACGCCCCGGAACAGTCATTTTATGTCTAGGCGCTGGTGTTAATAAAATGATGAAAACAAGCTGGACTGAATTTGGTTTTAAAAATTCACCTTTTACACCTTGGTAATATAACGCACAATAAGTAGTTATGGGAGTTCAGTTCCATGCTATTTTCAAACCAGCGTAATACTGCGGACAACTGGACTGGTAAAGTGTGACGAGAATCAACAGACATATTTGTCCGACGTTAATTATTAGATTAGATATTTAGCTACATACAAGAGCTAGCGGCAATAATAATAAATGAGACTAAATAATCCAATGATGCAGAAATTGGTCGTTACAACGTTGGTCTTGACAGTTACAATCTTCGTACTCATCCAATCTCTGATCAAAGCCATTACAAAAAAAATAGAAATCAAATCCGTTCGGAAATCATTGTGCAAACGAAAAAGTTGTTTTAAAATCTGAATACTTTGCTTTTGGTAATAAGCAACTATGAATGCGTAGAACCTTATTTTGTTTCGAGTATATGTATGTTGTATTTTGTCGTCAGTGGGCAATACCTCAACCGGGCTCAACCTTACAGCGCAATGAAAACAAGTCTCAAGTGGAGTCTAGTACATTTTAGCTGCGTTGAAGATGTTGCTATGCTACCAAGGATTCAGTTAGCATAAATACTACTCTGTGTTGATTTCCATAGCTTTGTAAATCGTATTACATTGTAAGTAATATGAATTGGTCGATTTTTAGACGATGCAGTAGTTGTAGTAGTAATAGTGGTATTCGCTACACGTACAAAATCAAATCAGATGAGATCAAATACGAGAGTAAAATAAAACAAGTCATTTGTAGAATATACATCCACGAGGATGCACAAAAAATCTGAAATTCCTCATTAAAATCTGTATTTTTATGTGAAGCTATACAATTATGTTATTAAGGTGCAATCGTGTGTAAAACAATTCAAGATTTAGAAACCAGAAAGTCACATTTGTTTTTCATAAAGTTTTTGTTGTCTGTGTTCAAAACTCAAATTTGTTCCAATGGGGTTGGGTGTTATTAAATCACAGAAGCGAATTTTTCACAGTAGACCACGCATAATTGTTGTTAGACAATATGTTAGAACCCCCGCGACGATATTGCATGCATCAGGATCGGGAATTCACTACGACCACGATGAAATTTATCCAAGTAGGACCCGTGGCGCCAAAACTTACGAAGGCTTCCATTTTTCCGAAGATTGGCCAATTCGTGTTAAGCATTTTCTGAGTAATATCGTAGACGTCAATATTCGTGAAAGGGAGTTGACAGAATGGTTGTCCGTAGACAAAATGAATACACTAGATTCTGCAAATATTGCAAAGCTATATGAATGTATATTGATGCGAAGGGAAGAGGATGGTTTTTCTCCACAAAGAATCGACTATTATTTTGCCACTGAACGTGCAACGACTAATCTAAATGGAAAAGTTCGCATGCTGACCGAGATCGCTGGAAATCATTATGATAAACTTGTTGGGTTTCTTCGAGACGCCGCCAACGGCCTTAAATGGCTTCACTGCAGAGACGAGCCAATCATTCACCGCAGAGTCAAGCCACAAAACATCTTGATATTTAGTAACAACAACAGTGAGATTGCGAAGATCTCTGACTTTGGAGTGAGCACAGTTTCGAAATACCGAGATTTCTCAAACTATGAAGAATGGTGGATATCTCCTGAGGAAATCGTGGCAGAATGCAAGCATGAAGAATTCGTCTATACACCGAGTGTGGATATATTCTGCTTTGGAATGACATGTCATTACACAATGTCGGGAGGCACACATCCTTTTGTAATAAAGGGGGAATTTACTGCAGGAAATATCCGACATCCCAGTCGGCCACCAAATTCACTAAACTCCGAAAACCTTACTGTCGCCAGTCACTTATTTTGTCAGATGATGCAAAAGGTAGAGACGAAATGGATGAAAAGGCCAGATATTATTGAGGTGCTTCATCATCCGTTTTTCTTTAAGTAACCCATCAACTCTTATTGATGTTGTACATCTATAGATATTATACTCATTTAGTTTAGTATGCCTATACGCTCTAAATACCAATAATGTCATAACTGTACTAAAATATTATTCTGTAGTTATTCTCAAAATTATCTTTCCATAAGTACAATATACATTAATTTTAGATTAAAAATTATGTTCACTGTGGAATTATCATTGTTATCCAGTCCTTAACAATATAATTTGGAAATAAAATCTTTTATAGCCAAATTTAATGTAGGGTACACGTGAATAGCCGTGTTACCGCATACACAAGCAACGCAACCAACGTGTATAAAAAATGCACAATATTGAATCTTGCCTGGTTGGTAAAAATAAGGTGCTTTTGGGGACAAATTATGTTGGGCTCCAGGTCTCATTGCCTAAAACTTTCCATAACAAATGAATATTATTGAAATAACGTCAAACACGGAAAGATTCAATATTACCGTAAAATCTCATATAAACGGCAGGCGTCTATTTACATCGTCGATTTTTTAGTCCTTGAACATCGGGGCGTTTATTAGGGGGAAGAGTGTAACGGAATAAATTAGTTCGCTGACTTTTTCTTCAAAAGTTTTAAAGGATATATTCACTTTCGTTTATTTATGATTTTATTATATGTGATAATTTAGTACAGCGGAAAAGATTCTATTGGAGTATTAGAGGATTAGGGGATTAGAGGTTGAGTGTGTTTGTTTGAGATTTTACGGTATATGGAGAGTGTTCCTTGAACTTGATGTTTACGTTCTTTGAAGCAATGACAGAACAGCCACTTTGCTTCCCACAGTTCCCGGTCCTTATGGCATGTGGAAGAGTAATTTTTTGAAATAGCCTTTTAACCCTAACTTCTGTCCAGTGCCTTACACTACTATGCAGTTTGCCCTGGCTTGGCCTACACGTCTACTATGCGCAACCGACCGACTGTCTTACTGACTAAAATTTCTCCGCATTCGAGAACTACATTATTACAAAATTCAATACAAAGAAATCGACAATTTACACAGATAGTTATGCAGACAGCTCGACGCACATCAATTGAACAAGAACGAGCTTGTCTGCGACCAAAAACGAAAAATTCACAACAACTCGAAAAAACGATACCTACTCATACTCATACAAATTGAATTTTATGCAAAGACGCTCTTCGCTCATGGTTCCAACACTATCGTAGTTTCAGTGGGATTTACTGAAGAATCATTAGTGGAGTAACGGTCAATTAAATCCGAATTATGATTTTGTGTATGGCTCCGAGTAACTTGTTTGTATGGATCAGCAAAGATCTATTGTTCACGAGTTTCCAACATATGGTAGTTAGTAATTTTTTTCCTTTAATGTGGTAAATGTGGTGTCACTTTATTCATTTATGAAAGAAGCGTTAATTTTTTTATGAAAGAAACATTGTTGTAGTACAATCGTGTCAGTAGGTTATTGCATCTTATATCCGAGCGATGCTAAATATTGGCAAAGTAAATACAACAGGGATTAAAAACAATCAATACAATCAGAATCACAATACATATCTCATACATAAATTACTCTCCGGTAATAATTTAGTCTCGAGAAGCCCCTGAAATTGAAAGAATCGAGATACAGGCTGAGAGCAGCGAATGTGTATTTTTTTGAGGTGAAATGGAATACTTGTGATGTCCTTAGAACCAAAGGATCTATATTACAATGCTGTTAGAAAGCCATAAAAATGGTTTAGAATGCCTTGTAATTGAGTCTGTATCGCCGCAGCTGCTATTTTCTTACATCAATATAATAATATAACTACCAGCTCGTCGTCGATCGGCCTGTCTCTGTATATTTACCTTTGTATTTTATTTCTAATTTAGGGCATATACGATTCATCGAATCTACTAATGTTTTCATTTTCATTTACATTGAAGCAGACAATTCCAGATGGATTTATGAACGGAATATATTTTAGCCATTATTTGCTGGATTATTATAACGGACAATTTTCTACTTTTATGCGTATATACATACGACAATGGGAGAGAGCATCTGTTCCAGATGTGAGCATTTCAGATTGGAGCCCGTAAACTGTAGAAATACATTTACATTGTTGCGTATAGAATGCTATTAATCTTTCAGTTTCTAAACAATGGTGTGTGCTATACGAAAATAAACAAAAGAAGGGAGTAAATTTTTTTATTACGTTAAAAGCTTTTGCCTAGGTAAATGCGGATAGAATGGACTTGTTTTGTTTTCAGGAGAGGACGTTTCAAAAAATAAGCCTAATAGCATTCTTCACTACTTATATGTGTGCTTAATATAGCCAACTAAATGTTGGTCTCCTTTTGATGAAAAAATCGAGTTTGATGATACCTAAACTGGTCCTGAGATCTTGATCATTAATCTGTTTCTATTTGTGATTTAAAAAAATTAATTCATTGTACATTTGGAGTTCATATCGCTGAAAAGTATAGGGAATTTATGAAAGAAATGATTTATAGGTTAAGCTAATCCCGTGTCAAGAACTGACTGCTCGATAAAAGTTTGAGAATTTTTGAATAAAATAAGTACAGATTTACTTGTGGTGAACGGTAACAGTATCCCTCGGTACTCACACTCCATGAAAGTCTGTTAGTTTAAAGCTTTTCTATGGACGAATGCAGTACCTTTGTCTATTAAATATTTATGTGCCGATGTCAGCCACGTTCGTTATTTGTATGGCTTTGTTGGTCCCAAATTTATTCAGCCATTCATGAAACCTACCTTTTTAATGCATAACTTTTTGACATGTTGGATTTGTCCGTTTTTTGCGTCTTGCTCTGCTGGAAAAGTACAAAAAACTAAATGCGAGATTGTCAACGTGGCAAGTTTGCGTACTTTTTTCGGTTGCTTGAATGTTTTACATGGATGCAATTCTTGGCGTCTTTCGGGACATTCGAGATAAATCATTTCATTACTCACAATTGGTTGAGATACTTTAAAGCAATGGCATAACCTTGTAAATGTGAGCAGAAAAAATTAATTTTAAAGGTTCCCTTCCTTGAGATCCTTCAGAAAAAATTTAGAGAAGGTAAGTCTGAGCATAATAGGTACGACGATATGAGACATGGGTTTGTAGGGGCAACGAGCGACTTCAGCAACCCTGATGTCAGGAAGCGAGTGGAGGATGTGATAGAAAGGCTAGGAAGCTACTTTCGCAAACATTTAATTTAATATCTGTGACTGTTACTCTCTACAAAATATAATATTCTGAAAGGTGTTTCTGTGAACAAATGTTGTTGTGCATATAAGTCCTGTCTTGTAAACGAGAACATGTTTTAAATGTTTAAAGACTTTAATGTATTTGTATGTCTGGAGGTCGTGCAGTTGTAGTTTTTAATTAACAAAATAGTAAAAATCGACATCCTTGGTTCATGGCTTAATTTTTATACATACATATTTACATAATTTTTGACTTGGATAACAATTTGAGATCATTTGGAGGGTTGCATGGGATAATACATTCTACTCGCCAAGTCTGATCCAACCCAATTTATCACAGCAACCCCTGATTTCTGAGAGCATTTAGAGAGAAGTACATGGAGCATGATGATTGATTACAGTTAACACATGCCCTTGAACCCAAAGCATTTTCCTTGTCGGTGATTTTGGACCTCGTTTTGGACGTGTGATATGGAACCTGTAGTGGGTGGTGTGTCTGTGGGAGTAGATGCTACACTTGCTTTGATTGGTACGGCTTCAACCACCTTCTTTTCTGTACTTTTGGTCACATCTTCATTTTTGGTATCGTTGCTAATTGGCGTTGATACTGCAATGTTCACCAGCGTTTTTGAGGATGATTTACTAACAATCGCTTCGTCAATGTGGGTAAGGTCAGTTGGACGAGCCATTGCGTATCCAAATATAGCAAATAAACATGCAGCCAGGCAAACCATATTACAGAGCTTAAGGAGAACCTGCAATAATTTAAAAATTAATATAGTATTAATTATACATTCATTTATTGGGAAGTTATCTACTCTTCACAGGTATCGTGTTTTGAAATGCTTAATCCTTTTCAGACAAACTTACCATTTTAGAACAATATACAAGTGTAAGGTCAGCGTTATACGATTGAAAAATTTATTTTTTCTTTAGCACAAAATGCAGTTAGAAATAATATTTTAGTCAGACTCTGCAGAACTGTTTTCAGCTTGAGAACTGTTCATTGATTGATAGTTTACGAGTATCCGTTCACAGGTATTTATACACTGATTATTCATTACTGAGGTATACCACATTACCTTCTTTTTAAAATCTCAACAGACATTTCGTCAAGTACATGACTTCCTCAACGTTTGCATATTTGAAGCGTAAATGTTTTAAGCATCTATCCAGCATCTCTAGCTCTATTTACATAGTCTACATTATCTTGAGATGATGCAACGCAAGGCCAATGTACTGGCCATACTCTGGACTAAATATATAGTAAGAACACTGGAACTTGGAACTTTTGTCATTTGTGTGCACCGTGATAATATCATGCTACTAAAATACTTTCTACTCTTACAACACAATGCACTGTTTACAGCTAGTGCTGCTGACGTCTTCCTACTCATCTCTACCCAAAATCTTAAACAAACATGCACAAAGAAGCTTATACTTTACACTTTAGCCTTTCTTTTACTGCCAGAAAGCGCTTTGTTCTTTCTACTTTGCATTTAGGTTTTTTAAAGCCTCATCGGTTGTGTTGCATAATCAATCAACAATAACAAACAACATGTTACGTGTGCTTTCAACTAATTAGTTGTGGCAGGAAATTATAAAGTTGTATGTATTTATGAAACAGTATCACCTTCTCATGTAATGAATATTGTCAGTAGGTATGTTATATGTAAATTAGAGTATGTTTTTGGATGTATTTATAGCTACATTTTTTCTGCCTATTTTGTATTGTGTAATCTCATACTAAAATGAATATATAAATCACGGTAAACTTTATGTTTTTTACGCACGTAAACTCATGTAAAAACAGGAGGAAATGTAATGAGCTCTATCAGGTAATTTGGATTCAAAATTCTTCCAGACTAAAATTGCGTAAGAATTTACGCATGTTTTTTTCCAAGAAGTAAACTTTTTAATGCGAGCTAGGCAATGGTCACGTATTACGGAAGAATTTACGTTTTTTAATGATATTGTGCTGAGCAGAATGGAACAACAACGTGACCAACCATAACCATGTAATCATAATGACCCGGCAAACGTGATCACCGTAATTACCCCAATAATATTATTAGGTGTTTATATACATATTTGACATATATTTACATTTAACAGACATTTTCGCTACAAAACGTAACATTTAACAGCCAACGGAATTAGATTTACTTTTAATTTTTCACTTCAAAAAATAATTCATAGTTCATATGTCGTGCTTCTGTAAATAATTAGCAGCAAATGTACTATGTCAATTGAGCTATGAATTTTTACAGTTAGCAAAGAAGTTACATCCCCAATCGTTTTATTTGGACGCTTTTACTCACTAATAATTTAATTGTAGTTTAGTTTTGGTCTAGCAGATTGAATCATGACCAATTCTGCTATTCCTATGAGTAGTTTTGCTAGTTCCCTTATTTATTATTCAAGCAATTCAGTCTTCGTCACTTGTAGTGACACATTACTTCCTTTTTTTAGATTATTAATTTCCTATATCATCCTGATAGTAAAACAAAAGGGAACCTTTCACTCTCTCAACAGATCTTGTGAGTGGTCAGGATAACTTCATGATTAGTGATTACAATAATTTTAAGTTCATATGAAGTTGAATTCAAGTTTGGTTGCAAAAATCTTTCTAACAAAGAGAAAGTAGCGACAAATAAAAGCTTACACAAATAAATGACACGTGTTTGATAAAAAAACCATACCACGACTAACATGATTCATGAAAACCATCATGACTCATGATGTGAGTTGAGATATTCACAAAATGATATAAATTCTGTTTAAACCTAACCCACAATCAGTATAAAGACACGTGCTCTACTGGTCACTGAAGATAGGGAATACAAAGTCAAAACTTCAGTAGATTTTTCTGGATACAGAAAATAGATTTGATTTATTTAGAAGTGCGTGCAAGCAACATAGATATAATAGCGTTGGAGCATCTTTGGTGGATGATGTCAAACTAAACGAATCTATGGAGGCTCATGCACGATAAGTCAAAATGTAACGATTATAGAAACCGTATTAACGCATATATCTCAACTGTACTGATTTGTGCCAGAGATGCTCTAAAAATCTTCTTTGCGTCTTCCACTTGCCTTGCATGGGAAACCCATCAAAGAAGATATAGTGATGATTTTAGACATGATGATAGTGATGGAAAGATAAAAACTCAATGTATGATAATAATTACCTTTGTTCGCTGCACGCAAATGACTTTAAACCTGTTAATTCTGCCCATACTTGTCTGAGATTATAAGTGCATCTGCTGTTAAGTGCTTGTAAAACATTTATGATAGTGCAATCTTTCAGTTAAATCCGGACAATATTGAATAAGTATGCCAGTTTTTGCAACTGTTTTTGTAGAACAAAACTAACAAACGATCAATGAACTAAAGTAATTTGATGTGATAATTACAGACTACAAAAAAGATGGAACTTTCTTGGAATGGATGGAATTATAAGATATTCTCACAATCGATTGTATGAATAGTAGGTGCATACCTAATATGGATCTAATCTAATACTGTTCGCACAAAGTACTCAGAATTAATTATAAATAATGTTTGAAGTGTTATTAGAATATTGTATATTGAATTTGAGATCATAGTGAATTTAATGTCAGCAGTTCCAGTAATTCAGAATCAGGGGTTTTGATACGGCGATCAATGGAGATCATTTAGGATTTGAGTATTTTAGAAGCAAATGGATGCAAGCAGCATAGATAAAATAACGTTGGAGCATTCTTGGTGGAAGATGCCAAACTAAACGAATTTATAGAAGCTCTTGAGGACTGATTTGATAGTTGAACCATTTCCATAAGGAGGAGGTGTCGTACTCCAATTTCCATAATACGGAGTGGTCCAATTTCCATAATAAGGAGTTGTCGTACTCCAATTTCCATAATAAGGAGTAGTCCAATTTCCATAAGGAGTGGTCCAATTTCCATAATAAGGAGTAGTTGTGCTCCAATCTCCATAAGGAGTAGTCCAGTTTCCATAATAAGGAGTAGTCCAGTTTCCATAATAAGGAGTCGTCCAGTTTCCATAATACGGAGTGGTCCAATTTCCATAATAAGGAGTTGTTGTGTTCCAATCTCCATAAGGCGTAG
>JAQIXX010002399.1:0-24801 GCA_034700605.1 Willowsia nigromaculata
TTCGACTATGCTCTATTCAATGGAAAAGGAATTTTTAAAATCGGTGATTCCCTTATCCATGTACTCCCATTGTTAGTATAGGTATAAAAGTGTATGCATGCCAGTCTAATATATAGGTAGCCATCAAGTTAACCTTACAATCGGAGAGTGAAAGCTTGAAAGAGAAGGGAAGGGTACACAGTGGAGTCAGAAAAAATGCAAATCGCTCAGTAGTTGTTTTACGTTGCATTACGCAACATAAACAGTTGCCTTTTACGTCCATTTATCTTTTATCTTAAAAAAGAACTCTGTCGTTTACTGCTGCTTACTCACATTCGACTCACAACACTAAAAAAACTGTAGAGGAAGAACCTAACAAACAAACTAGTGGAGACGAAGAAGAGCCAATTGGCATTTTGGACATTTTCAAAAAGTTTATCTTCTCCCGAAGCTGAACCATGCTGTAATGGTGTGCTCAGTCAAAGAAGAGTGCAGAGGGGCAAAAAGGGAGTACTAAGCTTTTTATGTTCACTTTTTATTGGCAATAAGGACTAATGACGCGCTTTTCACTATTTCACTAGACACCTTTTTCTCTTGTATTACACGAAGAAAATTACCAGTCCCTGGAAAATTGCTTACATGAAAATAAGAAAGAAAGTGGAGAGAAAGGCAGAGCTAAAAAAAGTCATGTCCTGTCCTACCTTCCCTGTCAAACGGTACGGTTTTACAGCAAAACATACATAGTTAATCAGCATAAATGTAGTTTATAGTATGTGAGTTCATATTCCGTGCGAGTCAGTGCGAAAGGTGTCTGGTGTCTAATTGTAAATTGCAATAGACGTTATGTGACGTTGACGTACCTTTGTACGTGTTATTATAATGGTAGGAAAAGGGAAAGCTTTTTAGGAACAGTAGTTTTCCGTGAATTTTGTTGATGCGAAAGCTCATGTGACAAAAAAGAGGAGGAATTAATTTTCTAGCAAATAATGAATCTGCTAACGTTTCCTCTGATATCACAAGAATGTGGAAAATATTTCTGCACACGGTGAAAAGTCCTTTTAATGAGTCATTTATGTTCAAAAATCCGAAGACAATATTTTTGATTTACATAACAAATAAAGATTGTAGATAAAAGCTAGCAGTAATAAGCAACAGTTTAAATATATTGAGGCTAAGTATTTTCAAAAAAACTAATTAAGTTTTATTTTCTCTTCTCCAGCCAACAATTGGCGTCAATAAATGTAATAGCCTTTGAAAAAGCCAACATCTAATCAAATATCTCATGGGTTAGAGTCATCATAACAATACCATTTTCCCAAGCTGTGGGCATTGAAATGTTTTAACTTGTTAGCTAATTTAGATACAAACACACAATTTAAAAATTACGCAATACCGTGGCGCGGATTTGAAAAAAATAAATTACTTTTGTTCAAACAAAAAATGCAATGGGAGACTACATGTTTACATGTCAAATGTTTTCCAAAGTCCTGAACTATACACATTGCGGTTTATGACATGACTGTGAGTTTACATAATGTCAGTCAGAGGATAACTGAGAACCGCGTTTGACTAGTCAGATTCACAAGTAAACCAAAAATGCTGCAATAGACACACCAGCAACTTGCAATTATTCGGTTTCAGCTTTGGATTACATTTCAGGAAAGTTCATCATGAACTTTCTGGTGACAACTGCTCTACTATGCGCTATTGTCATATCATGCAAGTAGCGCTTAATTTTCCACCACTTACAATTAACGACTGTGCTATATTGTAACGTGTAACCAGCATAAATGTAAATGTTACAGATGCCATAATCGTAAATTCGTCCTACTTCCAAAACTGGTGGCAATAGACATAATGGTCTGCACAGCCAGAGATACTTCAAATATGTAAGAGAAGTGGTTGCAGTAAAGATTCAAATTAGAATTTACATTACCGCAGCTGTTTTAACTATCGCAAAGAGGGACGGCACCGTAAACATAATAAGAAGCTTAACTCACTAATTGTGATAGCTTTTCGAAATTATGCATTTCCGTCGTTTTTACGATTACTCCAAACTGTGTAGTAGAGGTGAACAAACTGGAGCTGGGAAAAAGAAAAATTGTCATTTTCTCTATTCCTTCCTTGCCACTGTTTCCACCAATGACACTTTCGCTTTCCTCTAGTCTTCTGCTGCGTAATAAACCATCAAAATAAGAAACCTGGTTTTCGGGAAGACTAATATGTGCTCAGTGTGCTATTACCAGTATTCATCATTTCGTTTCGCATTTCACTCATTCCAAGCACGTTGCTTCACTCGTCATCGTCATCATCTTCATATTCACCAGTTCACTGCACGGCCTTTTGTGCAGACGCACATTGCTGAAAGCAATAAGAGAAGAGTCTACTTCGCATTTATTTTTCCTCTTCTCTTTTTTTGCCTCACTTTCATTTCGACACATAAACACACACATAGACTCTTGCTTGCTTTCACTCTTCCTTGATTACATCACGGTGCTATGAATTTTACTCGTGTATATTTATCATCCCTTGCGAAAAAAGAAACATGAAAGCAGAAGGAAAGAAACGAAGTTTTCTTTTAAAACACGATTTCTCTTTACTTCAGCAGGAGAAAGGCTACACATGTGTGAGCATAGAAGCTACTACCGAACCTGGAGTCTCCCAAGTCAGTCATTTCAACAAAGTCAGTATTTTTGTCACGCGACTTCGGCATTTATTCTTTTTTCCTTGTGCTTCCAAAGACCCTATAGGTAGTCCAGAGGCAAACAACTGTCAGGTCGAAGACTCTTGAAAGTGGAGAGCACACAGTCGGCTTTCACCGCTGACTGCATAGTGATAGCGGAGGAGAAACTTCGCCTTTCTGCTATTTTTTAGATGATGAAATGTAATGATGGGCAAATCAACTATCGTCATCATCATTAAGACAACTGTACATAAGAGGAAGCATAATATAATAGCAATAAAGAGTTTGTTTCCCTCAAAAAAGGTGAGTGGATCAATTGAGCCTCTACGACAAAAGCATGAGGTGAGCTGCGCTGTATAGTTTTTGCGTTTAGTTGTGTAGAGTTGCAAGTGGAGAAATGATGAAGCCTCACGGGTGTAATGATCTTCCAGCTGGCAGTATGCTGGAAATGTTTAGCTGCGTAATAAGAAAAATACAATAAAGGGACTTGCCTCCAGCTATGACAAATAGTTTTTCTTCCAATGTTGCCGTTCGCTGACACATTGTAGAGCGCTGCATACTTTAAATTATACCAGCTAGCAACTAGCGAGACACCCAAATGAGGAAAGTTATAACTTTTAGGGAACGAAGCAATGGAATGTACCGGCAAGCTTGACATTTATTTAGAAAGCGTGAAAGTATCAGTGACAGATATACATACACCTACGTATGAACTTGTTTTTATAGGACTCTGTATTAGTGTTAAAATATGATATTCCTATCCAAGCACAGGTATGAAGTACAAAGTATGTACAACTGCTTTAGAAATGTGTAATTAAAATGGAAAGGGTTTCTGAGATGCTCCTATGCACAACACAAATTACTCCAGGGCGATGTAGATTGACATATCAATGTGCACTACGTAAGCATGTTCTTTATGTCTTTTCATAGCGCAAAGTTAAAATAAAAGAAGTTTTGTTCCGTACAAAATTTGGCAAGAGGAGATCAAAAACTATTTTGAGGCATGTGCATTTAAAAATGTTACCAAATTTTCCTTGAGAGTAAATCAGTAAATACATACATGGATTACATATTCGTATGTACATATATGGATTCGCTTTACAGAGTTCAATTAAAACTCAAATTAGGCACACAAGGGGGTAGAGTAATTCAGGTTTCAACATTCCTTGAAGGAATGAATGAGCAAATCAGTATATCAATAGTTAAATTTGTTTATATTGAAAACAGCGAAACATATCAAAATGTTCAAATATTTTGTTGCAACCACAAATCTTGCCTGATTCCTATAAATCCACAATTGACACGTGAAAAATAACGAACGAAAATTGGAATCATATTATTACAATCGAAAAAATAACGAAACACAATAAGCTGGTATGTGCAATGTGGAACACAGCAAGGTATTTCACGTTTACAATTTGCAGAACTCCATGATGAATTTTAAATATTCATGAACATCCTATTATTATGAAAGGACGAAGCGTGGAAAATTTCATTTGTAATGCCTCAGTGCGTTTTCCATTTACATATTAAAACTTCACTAGATCCCTGATTTCTTGTTGATGCTACTCTTCTATGAATTGGTTGGCAAGCATAAAATGTCTTTAAACTCGCATTTTTACACATAAAAAGTTTCGATAAAATGTGTGTTATGTCTTTCTGGTTTCATCATGGACCGTGATACAGGATGCAAAATAAATTCAGTAGACACATTTTAAAGCAACATACATATAGAATATGTACTCTGGTTTAATATGACATGCTTCCTTTAAAAGTTTTTACTTTGTTGTTTTCTTTAAACCTTGAAATGCACAGTAATATTCCACTACAAATTACAGTGAAAAATAATACGAGACATTATGCATTGCCAACACTTTTTTAATTTCAATGCAGTAACTACCTCGTGAAAGTCGATACAGCTTGCGTTTGCTATTATATTTCTTCAAAGCCCATCAGAACGTGAAATAAATATCAGGAAGGATGAAATAAAAGTTGAAATCGAACTTTGCAAGCAGCAGCTTTTCAGATTTACTTGAGGAGAAAGCAATTTTAGAGCAGTGATATCATTAAACTATCGAGTGTATACTTTCTCTCATGCAAATGTGAAGATGACAGAAGAAGCTTATACAATACATGTCATCCATGAACGAAAGCCTCTTCGCTTACAATAACTTTCCCATTCTTCATCCGTCATCTTGGCAAGTATCCACTAGTTGTTTATTTTTTATTATTAATACCGCATGTCTACATAGTAAACATTACAAAACAGAATGATGTAGTCGTAATGTACCGATAAAATAATAAACAGTAAATATAATAACATCATAGGGCACACGAGAATTACTGTGCATGAGAAACACACAAAAGCAAGTAGATGATGTCGTCTTGCAGTTTTGTAGGTTATTAGCAGGGGTATATAAAAAAGCTGTGGCTGAACTGTTAGAGCTGTGTGCACTGTGAGCGAATGAAAAAGATGAATATGCCATTGTGTCACTTTTTATTATTGCTCAAGAAGGCATTCACTTTCCCATTCACTTCCATTTTTCATATCTCATCTCTCGGGATCCTGTGCTTGAAGTATGTAAGTATCTGTGTAGCTACAATCCTATACATTTGAAAACATGTTTTGTGTAATGGTTTGCTCACTGAAATTTTAGCCCTGCAAAATTCAAATACCTTTTACTTGGGTTCACAGGATAGTTGAAATCGAGATAAAAGTACATACTCAATAACTTTAAGTATTAGATCGAACCGTGGGATTATCCAATTTATTCACTCACTTTATATCTGTGCACTAGCTTGCATTTACCAATAGTTTGTAGTTCAACCTCATTAAATTAGTAATTCTCGATTCCTTATAAAATCAAGAGATAGTAGATGCTAAAGATTTCTAAATTGGCTTAACGATGAGGAATGAAGTATGAACCGTGTAAGAAAGTATTAGTACCATAATATTCATTAATTAGTGAATTTATTGGCAAACTTGATCGAATGTACTAGTTAAGTTGTCTGGAACTGAATATAAAAAAACATTCGCTGATATCAGACCACTATGCCCCCAAAATACAATTCAAACTTGGGCTTGCAAGGACTGATTTTTTCTGAAAAGTCATTCGTAGTCTGAAGCATTGCATGGTCGCAGCTTTTGATGCATTCGTTCTGCTCTTCCTGAAAACCATCGTTATACCATAATTCATTTATTTTCTCATTTTCCCCATTTTGGTAAAGTAAAGAAGATAGAAGTACAGGATAGAAGTAAAGTTTTGCATCAAGGACTTTTGGAAAATCGAAATGAAAGAAAAACTTGGTTTGTTGTGCTCCAGTCGTTCCTTGTTTTCGCTTTTCTCAACTTCTTTTTGTACATCGTACTCTGATAGCTTTACTTTCTTCTCATAAAATACTTCACACTTCCTCCTTTTTTTGAAAATTACTTCTCCCTCAAGACGTCGGAAGGACAAGTCTAGCATTTTTAAAAGAACTCGTATGACATTTTCAGACAGAATTTTGTGGGCTAAAATTCTTTCTTAAAGGTTTAAAGTTTATTCCAATTAATTAATTATCCACACATGACTGATTCGTGTTTTAATGCTTAGCTCACTAGAAATATGTTTTCTTGTGAAATATGTAGCATGTTTAAGGACACGATAAACATTGGGGGAAAATGGTTGGAAAAGAGGTGACAGTAATAAATGGAAAATAGTGAGAAGTAAATGGCCAATAAATGTAATGAAAAATGTAGTTTCAGTGATTTGATAGCCCAAACAATTATATCTTTTATAACAGTCTATTAGCAATGAAATACTAGCTATAAAGTGAGAGAATACGCCGATAAACTATTATATTCCAAATTCATCGGCCGTAAAGTTTTTACACATTGATAAAATTTAGTTGATTGAGACAAAATGTGTATATGTTGTTGTACCGCTGCGCTGACGGCGAACTTTCAAAACGATATTTATACATCTAAATATTTTTATTTTTTACAGGAGGAAAATACGAAGATTCATCAACATTTTCACCTCTTCGCATTTACAGCAGCGCAGTATAAACTTTTTACTAAATCAACCAAGAAGGGAGGAAAACTGAAAGGGAAAACGAGAAAGTCAATTATCAAGACACATGATGTATTACTCTGTTTGTGCACCATTGAACATTTTGCTACCCATTCCCCCCTCCAACGCATTCCAGGTATATAATTTTCTGTGAACATGAACAGCCAGCGAGACAGTGAGTTGAAGCCGAAAAGTGAAATGGAAGCCAGAAAAGTTGTAGATTGTACGTTCGACTAGGCTCGTTCTTTTTTGCAACCGACACGTCGAAGCCGCAGGAATATATTGGAGCCTAAATAAAAGAGGAGGAAAAGAAATAAACTTTCTCTCAGAAAACGAAACCTTTCTCCAGTCTTTGTACAGATCTTTAAAAACTGTTCTCGTCGTTCTCCCCAACTCCACCGTATTTCTCACCATAACCTTACTTTCTTCTGCAGCAACGACCGTATATATCAATGTGCGGAGAGAAAGAAAGCAAGAAACATTGAACCATTGAAGTATGACTCTTTAGTAGACTAGGGTAAGGCTGACATTGTTGTTCTGTTCACTACATGCGCAATAATATGATGGACGGTGGCGATTACGGTTATAGAGAATAGGCAATAAAAAATAAGGGCACTTGGAAGAGATGTGGAGAATATCAAACTACAATACGAGTAAGTTTTCGTCTTTAAAGTAAACGAGCAAAGAATGGCCTGAACGAAAGTGAAAGGAGGTAGAGAGGAGAAAGCGTATTCACATCATCATTGAATTGAAAGAAAGGAACAGTTGTAGAGGAAAACTTTCTCTGTTATGTCATGTCTTCCTGGTCCGTCTCTTCTGCCTTTGTGTCAGTAAAAGATTCGTCGACGAGTGACTCCAGTTCACTTGAAGATGTCTATGAAGATCAAGATGAAATGAATGGAAGGATGATACCGACGAAAAAAGGGAAGAAGAAAATTTAAGAATGGAAGCATTAGAATCCTGTAAGGAATGACTGTTTACCCTGCCCAGTGGCGACTTTTCCAGTCAGAGAAAGTGAAAAAAAGCAGGAATAACAGTCTATTCAGTATTAAAAAATACAGCATGTTACAAATTTTCTCAATGCATTCTGTAGAAGTGAATGTATATGTTTGTTCAGTTAAATTGAATATAAGAAACTGACAAGAGTCTGCACAATTTTCCTAGATGAAAAGAAAGCAGTTAAGCATGAATAAAAATGTATCTCTTTAGTAAATGAATGACTGTGCTGTTGATACTCAAACAGCAATCCAATCTATACCACTTACGGTAGTCAAGTTTCTCTCCTGCTGCAAAGTTAGCAACCGAGCCTCTAAGCCACCATCGCTGATCATGTGAATTATATTTTTTGTTCCGTAAAACGGTTTTCTACTGTTGCTGACCATGCAGAAAAAATAAAAGGAAGAGAGTGAGAAGAAAGTAAAAAAGGGAATGTAAGAAAAGTTACGAGCGAGCGAGCTAAGTAGAAAGAAGAATACAAGACTAGCTGGAAACTGCTCAGCGTGATGAAGTTGATGAATGATGGACTCCACGGGGTCTAGTCCGACTCCTCCTGGTTTGTTGGCGTGCGTTGATTCTGAACACAGAAAGCGAAAGAATTAGAAATGAACATCTGCCATCAAAACGCTACTTTCCTGGAGAGTTGCCTGATAATAGCAGTAGTAGGACCAGTTTCACACACCAATATAGTGGCCACGAACAATGCCTGTGAGGTACAATAGGAGCGTAATAATAATAATAATAGAATCCACACTTAAGTGAGTTTTTAGTTTTTCTTCTTCTTTTGTCTCAACACAGAAGGAAGAAGAGAAAAGAAAGTGGGAGCGAAGAAAAAAGTGGAGTGTGTACGGTTGGATATACATATTGCAGGGCAGCAAAGGAAAAGAAAGGAGAAGAAGAAAAAACAACGTGATTATGCCTGTGTCAGCTTTGATTTCGTCGAGACGTAGGAGGGGGTCACTGGCAACAATAAGGCTAAGTGAATTAAATAGAAAACGTAATAGTACCAGTAGCTGTACCACCACCACTTTCATCACTTCCTCTAGTACTGGCGAACATTATGACAATGATAATTCTGATGCAAAAGAATGCAGGAAGAAATCCATTAGCTTACACTACTGCAACACGGCTAGACACTCGCTCGCCAAAACTTGCGAAGAGGTCGACGCTGTCAGAGATGATGATGATGACGAGCTGTTGTTTTCGAGCATCGACAACTCGATTATTATTGACTTAGCAGCTGAAAAAAGAGAGAAAGAAATTCATTACCATAATAATATACAGCAGCGGCAGCAGCAGCAAGAAAAACAATATGATGACGATCACTGGTATAATAATGACTTTGACTTTGATGATGACAGGAGCCAAGAAAAACAACAGCTTGGGAATTTTGCCGACAGCAAAGAAGCGAAAGCAGTTACTAATACAATCACTAGTAGAAGAACGCTGCAACGATCACAAAGTGTCAGAAGTAATGAATGCAGTCAACTCCACGGTCTTGACTATCATCACAACAATCTCCTCAAATATCAACGGGAGCTGGAGCAGGAGCAGCAGAAGAGGGAACTACTTCTGGAACAATTCCAAGAGAAAAGAAAGAAAGAGGAGGAGTTGATGACTGCTGACAGGAAAACAATGTTATTGTTACGCCCTATATTATTAAATGAAGAATGTTCGTCTAGTAATAATAGCAACAATAAAAGTTTATTATTACATAATAATATTAGTGAGAATAAGTGGAGTAGTGGTAATAAAACAAATAACAATGGCGGCTGTCATTTTCGTTGGAGGAGAACTAGCAGTGATGGAGAAAGTTGTAGTGGAGAAAGTAGTGAAAACAATTTTTCTTCGGAGGCGACTGTTAAAGTTGATAATTTTGTTACGACTTCCAGTCCAGTAAAGTTAAAGGGAAATAATAGGATTATCAGTTGTACGAGCAGTAGCAGTAAAAATAAACCTAAAGGTAGCTTTTGTGATAATCAACTAATAAACAAGTTAATCTCTAGTGAGATTCTATTATTTGGAGGGATCTTCAGCAGCATGTGTCCATTGAGTGGGAGGGAGAGAAGATGGAGGACAAATAATGGCAATGTGTTCACACTTTTTAATCTCGTATTAGTTTCCCTCTGTCTCCTCCTGTGTATCTTCAATTGTCAGCAGGTTAATTGCCTGGAAGTTGTAGTGCAAAGTGAAGCCATAGTTCAGCAAGCGAGATTGAAATCAGAAGCGGAAACATCATCACCATCCTCACTGGTGTCCTTTTTGATACAAGCAGATAAGATCGGGGAAGGTGGAACAAGTAAAACGGGAAGTGACACTAGTGGTAATGTTGATACTGTTGCTGATGTTGAAACAGCAGAAAAAGGAGATTCTTTTCCATCTCCATCGTCAACAGAAATTACATCAAATGACAGTACTTTCTCTGCTTTCCCCTTTCATGGCTATATGTATCGTGGTCACTCATTGGATAAAAGAAGCAGTGACATGATCAGTAGTGCCACCGCTGCGGATGTGGATAATAACAATGACGGCAATCTGGGTAGATCTGCTGGTAGTGGTATTGATAGCGGTGCTGGTAGCAATGATTCAATGACCTTGTCTGGAGACAGGAACAAATTGAACCAGTTCGCTACTACAACCGGTGACTCATTTAATAAGGTTGATGTTGCTTCTGCTGTTGAAGCAAGCAAAGGTGATGACGATAGTCGGAAAAGCAGTAAGGATGAAATTGAACTCACGGAATCTGATGACATCAACGGTAGCAGCGGCAGCAGAGCTCACCAGAATAATAGCAATACTTTAGAGGAAGGAGAGGGAGGAGAAAGTTTTCTCCGGGTTGAGAGAAACACAGAGAGGAAGACAAATGATGATAATAAAGGTTTCCTGACGAGCAGCAGTAGCGGCAACGACAAAGGTAGTTCTCTTCCTAATGAGCCTAGTCCATTTGAGCAAATGAGTGGAGATGAGCCGACGAAAGCCCATTTCTTCAAAAGTAAGTTAAAGCTTAGTACACATTTATTCAATTCTCTATTAACTTTTTTAACTCTTCAATTGAAATTACACGTTTGATTTTATCCTATATTTTGGTATAAAAATTCAAGTACATTGTCCTTACATATATTGAGTAAAGATTTTGAATTGGGTCGATTTAAATGACAAAAGTATTATAGTAGCCTATGATCATCATCATTAGAAAAGAGGATGTTTTGGCATGTCGTGTGTTGTCTTCAGTTTCTGCCGACCCAGCTTTTATGGCAGCCCATTTTGAAGGTATCTCTGTACTATGTATATAGGAGGAATTCTGAACCAACACATTTATCCAATATCATACATACGACTTAACTTTCACTTTTGGTTCGTTTGTATTTAGCACATTTCTCTCTTTTGCTGGTTGTAATAGTACTCCAGTTATTTCTTTTCTGGAAGGGAGCCAGCAATAGGGGAAAGATTCTTTACAGACGGTACATATTACATTAATACACCGGCTAACGTAATGAACGGAAAATAGAAACGGTCAGATTTTTAGATCGAACCTTATAAAGCAAGTTTGAGTTTCAGCATCAGCACGCTGCTAAAAAACAAAAAAGAATAGCAAACTTGTTCTCTTCACTGCAACATGGAGAAAGTCTACAGTGAATGATCCAAGAGAAAGAAAGAGAACGAAGGGAAAGAAAAACTTTTCTCATAAAAATTGACATGCTTCTTTCTCCTTTTACTACTACATCCTCAGCTCTCTCTCTCTCCCACACACAGAGAAATGGAGTACACTGTAGCCAGCTAGAGAAAAACTGGATGGAGGAGCACATCTCTAAATTCCCCGGTAGTCCTCCCCGTCCAAAGGAATAAAACATTCATGTATAAAACCCGAAAAAAGAGAATATCCTCCTCCTTTTCTGCTTTCCTTCTCGACCCTTTTTTCTGCTACTCCGCACCAGATTAGTGCGGTGAAGTACGCATTTTCCTGCTTTTGTTTTCGACGTGCTATATGGTTCCATTATATGCTGCCACTGCTATTCATTCTTTCGATACTTTTGTTAGGCATCCAGTTGTACAAGGAAAGAAAAACAACAACTATGCAGAGAGAAAGAGATGAAGATATTTTCTCTGGAAGCCTGGCTCTAACTTGTGGCCAGCGTGTGATGTCCGAATAAAAATACAAACTTTCGTTCATTGCCATTGCCCAAGCCAAAAGTAGTGTATCCGCTCTTTTTTAAACTTTCCCTTTTTGTGGATTTTACTACATCTTTTCGCTCATTCATTCATTGTTTGCCTTTGCTCTACTTTAAGCATGAAAAGTCGTAGATTTGGATATACCAAAAGTAAGGAAACAAACAAACAAAATGGCAAACTATATGCATAGTTCGTTTATAGGCTAGACATTTTTGCTTTATTTTATATTCTCCATAATATACCTTGAACCACTCCACCGCACTGTTACGGAAATGGTGGAAACTTTCTCATTTGGTTAATTGACTTTATCTCTCTGGGATTTAGTAGGTCAATAAGTTCAAGCTCAAAAATAAGGGGTGGTGGAGGAGCAGCAAGAAAACAAAGATTATCATAATTTATGACGAAATTCAAGCACGCGTGCACAAATCATAATGTCATGAGTAGTTTCTATCATATAGTTAGATATATCGTATACAGATCCTTTGTAATAACAAGATGGTTTTTCTTTATGTGGTATGCTGCACACCGAGAGAGTTTTTAGAGGTGCTTCAAAAAGCCTTAAAATTCTTACGGCGAATTTCCTTTTGTCATTTCAGAAAATTGTAGAAGAGGAGCATTCCAAAGTTTTTTTATTGAATAAATAGTTATACTCACAGACGTTGTTGTTTTCTTCTTCCTCTTCAGTAGTCCGTCTGCCACTCACTCATCCCAAATTTTACCTCTACTTGCTAGCACTACCGACACGTCTGCTGTTGTTTCGCCTCACTTCATTTATGAATTTAGGAAAGTGAAACAGTCGGGAAGGAGGTAGCGAAGAAGAAAAAGAAAGTAAAAAGAAGAACTGGCAGAGGGGAAGTAAAAGTTTAATAAATCATGATTAGGGTTCACCTCATTGCACAGCTTGAATGCAGATTTCCTTCATGTGAGTACACCGAAGGTATATATAACCGTATAAATTTGAGATAGCTAATGAGCTTTAACAAACTCTTATGACTTCCCTTCAGATACGGCTTTGTAGACTTTTCTACAACAAGTCTGTGTACAGTACACTACCCAATTAAGTATAATCGGTAGAGTAGAGTTTGCAGAAATTATGCAGGTCAATCGATACATCGTACTAGCGTGTAACATACAAAAAGATGAGAGTCTTTTATAGAAAACAAGTTTTCTTTCATTTCAATCTTAGGCATGGAAGATTAAGTCATTAGGTGACCTGCTGGTTTGATTGAGCACTTTATGGGCTGCTCAACAAAATGATGTCTTAGAAGATTCTACTGAAGCAAGGAGAAGGAGGAAGAATAGTATGATATATAGATAGATATACAGAAGCATAAACCGTCTTTTCAACTTTGTCAGTCACGTACATACTACTCCTTTCTATTTCGATATTCCATCAAAGCACAATAAATACATATCAATCTATCGTGGAAAGAATAGTCTCCTCCATCATCATCGAGATGTGTTCCTGCTCTCGATGGTAATAATGAAAAGCATCCGTTATAAGCTCGGCAGGGAGTAAAATGCACAATAAGAAGAAATAGGAAAACGCTGTCTTGTAGAAGATGACAAGGATGTGAGCCCGTAAAAGTTTGTTTTGCTTCCTTTTTTAATGAACACAAAGTTTTCTTTACAATAATGTACACACATCATGTATTTTGCAGTATTAGTGTATTTGCATGTTGTACGGGTCTACCCAATGATGATCAAATTATCTTTTATAGTGGATTGTAAAGTTACAAATACACTTTTATAATGGAGAAAGAAAATGTTTTTATTTACAAGGTACTTAACAGCTGTCACACTGTAATACGTTCGTTATCTAAATTAACTTGTTCCAAAGGAATAATTCCAGATCAAAAAATGAGGTGGAACAGGGACAACGATTTGAAGTAGTAGCAACATTGATTATATACTTTTTAGAAATAAAAAAAGCATTGCATTTTACATAATGCAAATTTGAGTTTAAAGATTCTGAACCTCATACTAAAAAAAGTTTTCCATTTTTATGAAGCTTAATCAAAAAGGCAAAGTTTAGTGGCTTCTGAAACTAACTTATATAATAGTCGATTACAATACTGCATCGTACATACAATGAATATAAAATGTAACAGATTTATTAGAATTTGGTATTGAAGCTTTTGTATAAATAATGTACTGTGCATGTCTTTTAATTTTTTTTATAGGAAATGCTATATAACCACCGCTAGTGAAACGCTATTTCTACAATATTTGCCTCATGCCCAAATTGTATGAGTTTGATATAAGCTTATTTGCAATACATTGCGCCTGTAACATTGCAATACTTGCAATCTAAATCTACAATCAAAATCTCTCAAGCAGCCACTTTAGTAAAATAAAATCATCTTTCAAGGATGTTACTTCTAGCATCATATGTAATTCTATAGTATTAAGTTTAATAACTTGCAATTTTTCCAGTGACACGGCTTTCTGAATTTTGTAGCTCTACATTGAATTGTAACAATATGTTTGTACCTACATAAGTTTCATATTAAACTAAGTTGATGGTAGAGCATAACATATATGTATTATGGAATGTAAGATTTATAAAACTTAGTTATTACTAGAAAATGAAAGATGTATACATGAAGAAAATGATGGAAACGACTGACTTTTAAAATCCTTAATGTTCTATAGTCACTTCCTTTGATGAATGATGGGGAAAGTAAACGCCTGTCTGTCTTCTTCATTTTTATATAGAATTCACTTTTTGTAATACTTTCTCCAAGTACTCTGTTGGTTTCTCCCTGCGTTGCTTCACCAAATGCTCGCAGTAAAGTAATAAAAAACTACGTGCTGGAGTAGTGAAAGGTATTATTACTTGTCGAACATGAACATTGATTTGGTTGTATGTATTTATTGTAAAGAAAAAAGGAAGGGGATTTTTTCCACTTGGAGTATTTGGCGTTCTTCGTCCTATAGCCTAAAATCGACTTCCTTTTTCAGGAGAATAAGAAAAGACTATACTCATTTTCTCGGCCATCCCAAAGTTGTTTACATTCCTATAATCGTAAATAGCCGTAGCCAATACACAATCAATTGATATTTTTAAAAGTTGGGTTCGCACAGATACATTTAGAGTTGTACTATTCTGTATGCATATGTATTAAAATGTAATGTATGACAAAGGAGTGGGATGAATGATCTGAAGGATGTGAGTAAGGCAATGGCCATGTACACAATACAAGGGAAAGCCACTCAACTTTGTTTTCCGGCTTTGTTGAGCCATATAAGTAGAAAAATATTTCGGTTTTAAGAGAGGAAAGCTGAGGAGCTAAAGGCATAAAAAGTGGAGCTTTTACTTTCCATGCGTGTACTGTACGTGTATATTCCCAGTTAAGTACTCCCAGAAGCAATACAATCCTTTCCAGCTTTGGATTTCTTCACTTTTCTCCCTTTCTCTCGGCTTTCAGGAGATGATGTTGAAGTGAAAGTACGAGGAGTTAAAGAGCAAAAGTAGTAATATATATGGTAAATAGGAGGAGGAAAGTTGGAAGAAAGTAAACCAATCCATTTCTTCAAACACACAGATATACTACACACTTTGTATAATGTACGCAGAAAGTGTACCAAGTCAAAAAAGGGAGAGAAGAAGAAAGAAAAGAATGAGGGAAAAAACGAGTGAAAAGTAGAAGTTGTGGGAGTGAAAATGGAGTGAGTTGAGTCACTCCACTCGACTCCAGCTTCCTTTTTCCATGCTGGATTTCTGCTTCCTCAAACTCACTTTACTCGAACACGAGTACTTTATACTGCAATAGCAGAGTCAGCCAGTCATTTGCGACAGGAGCAGCTTGAAGTCTTTGCACGGCCGTGTGATGATGATGGTGTGTGTATGTTTTGCTTTTCCTTCGTTAGTTTACGTGATCCCAAAGATTGTGAGACGGTAGTATGGAGATGCTAAAGTGAAATCCACTTTCTCTCCTGAGTAGTCGCGAATGAACCCCACACATTTACACATTAAGGATGTGGGTGGGTAGATAAGTGTAAAAGGATTCTGGAATAATATCACGAAAATGTTCCAAATAGGTGTCTCGTAAGATCTTTGTATTTTTCAGAGGAATCAAGAAGATAAAAGTGTAATAAGAGTATTTAATCAGGCGCATATCTTGTTGGAATGTGCTTGGAGGGAGAAGACTTATTACAGAAAAAAGTAGCTTTAATTAGGATTTAGGATTCCTTCTTCACCCGGCTTCATTTTCTACTTTCACTTTTTCCTCACAGTTTCCAAGATAGCAGGATGAGAAATAAAAAATAAGAGTAAGGTTTATCCGAAATTGAATCTGACTAAATGGCCAAAGACAAAATCAAATAAAACGGCAGGGCAAAATGTTAGAGGATGAAAGTGGGTAATAACAAAGTTACGAGAATATATTTACATTTATCATATTCTTTTTGTGATAGGTAGCTACTATTAGTTGAAAACATTTTGTTAGGATTTTAGTAACAATTAATGCATGACGAGGATGTATTTAAATGTGAAAGGTGAATGTACGAATAATGAAAAAACTGACTTTTCTCTCATCGGTGGGTGAGTGATTTCATCATTATCTGTTATACAAATATTTGCTGTAGGTCTCATGTTTTGAAATCATTCGATATCCCATTAAGGAAATAGTGCTATTTACATGCATATGGGATTAAGTATTATATGAAATTGGTTTTTTCGCAGACATTATTGTTGCTCACCAATTTTTATAGTGGGAAATTTTGACAAAAATTGTGCATTTTATTATATATACAATTTCCATACGCATGAAACCATTGTCGAGAATGGGATAACATATTTTGTACAAAGAATTGTGCACACGAAGAAGACACGTGGCTGGGTTTGTCCTTTTTACCTTACATTTCCAGCTTAGGACACGGAGATTCTTACCCTAGTTATAACTTATTATTCATGATGGAAAATTCAGATACGCACGTATTACTGCAGTCTTAACAGTAAAACTGACGGGAAAAACGATTTAAAAATACATGAAAATGTAAATATTATGCTCAAAAGACTTTTTACGTTTTTCTGTAAGAGAATGCCTTTTTCATTTCGTTTTCCCACGTTTCTCTTTATCGTGACGTTTCACAATTCTGTAAAATATGCATTTTGATTTCCTGTAGAAAAGTGGGATGCGAGAAACAAAAAAATGGATAGACAAAGCATAGCGAAATAATATGTAGGAACAAAGTTACAATAATACTGTTTTGATATTGTTATTATTACCATTTTATTCTATATTATAGTTACATTCCGTATTTTGCGCTTCACTCACTTTGAAAGAACACATTTTGGGCTCTTTGTGTGCCTCTCAGTCTACAACAAATTCACAAACACAATCAAAAAATATTGAATGCAACTCAAGGGAATTGAAAGAATGGTATGCGGGAGACTGGAAATATGACGGAAATGTTTTATTTTTGTTTCTTGTGCCAAAGCCCTTGAGCTTCAACAAAGGTTAGTTTTTATACTCTCAATAGCTGGAATGATTTTCTCTTCCTCTCACCAATTTACAGTTATATGTTTCCTTAATTCATGGTTCCTAAGTTGTTCATTGCAGGCATTGAAGCATTACTGGCTTTCAGTGAAATTGCTGAGCTAAGCATTTGTGTGATTTGAAATCAAACAGAACTTGGTTTGCTCTTTAGAAGATTTAAAATTGGAAAGTAGCTAAGGTCGTTGTACCGTTTTCTACTGGAAACGCAATATATTTGTTTAGATTTCAATATTTAACCTAGTTTAAAACAGAATGAATCATGCTAAAGCAGACAAATATACAAAAAAAACGAGCGCCTTGGGAAGGTTTCATCATTTTTAGGTGTACTACGAACTACTAGAGAAAAAATGTAAAAAGTACAAAACCTACTTGAATCTTTTCTACTTACATACGTTCATCTCGTTACTTTACAATTCTCTCGAGGAGATATTTTGCAATGGTGCGCAATTTCATACACTCACTGCCGTATACGTGCATAGGTACATTCTTTCTCAACAATTCCAGTTTCCTTCCACAATTCAAACAAAATGATCCACATCCGCTTTCCTTTATTGTTTCAATATAATTTTGCCCCTCTTTGTTGGAAGTCAAGCTGTGTAAAAGTATGTCTGTGTGCTGTGCTCTCTACAAGAGCGTATAAAACATGGAAAATGAAATGATTTGCTCTTCTACTTTTTACTCTCATTGTTCCGGTGTTTTGTTCATTGGACAAGTATATTTGACTCTAGACAAAATGCCATATACAGAAAATAACAATAGCTATAATTCCATATATTATTGAGCATTATTAGAGATACATAGGTGTACAACGAACTTATTCGAATGCCTACGCACTTATGAAACTTTTGTTCAGCTTTTAGTCGAACTATATAGATTGTATTGCATTGTACACGCATCATTCTCATTTCATTTCATTTTTTTCTCTTCTCTCTTTTACACTAACCAACATCGACCATCATAACAGCATCATCATCATTCCATTCCAGCAGCTATTTCGTTTCCTGGTGTGCTCTCATTCTTCTCGTCGATATGTCGTTCTCTTTCACATTTTCCTACTCTTCAGCCCATAACCAACTCCAATGCATCTTACTCACTCGCAACAGCATAACAATAACAAGAGAGTCCAAAAAAATAAAATTGTATTGCAAACGCTTGATTTCATCTTATTCCGTTGATGTCCCTTACTATACCTATTATTTTTTATTCTACATTCCAGTTCACCCACAGCTAAACATGCTGAGACAGAACAATGCATTCCATCTAACTTTGTATATGTGTACATTCTTCTGCTGGAAATTGTTGCTGTTATTGTGTCGCCGTTGATGATATTACTCTATTGAATCACGTACATAAACTTTCCATTTGCCTGACATGTACTTACGAAATACTTACGTGCTTTCCGCTTTCTCCCTCTTCTCTCCCACTTGCAACTAATGCTCTTGGTTTTCGCCATATTCTCACACTCGAACCTTGTTTGAAAAATGCCCACTTTTTTCCTTTTCACTTATTCAGTTTAGTGAGACGACTCATTTCCTGTGAATGTTGGATGGATGAAGAACAAACAAGAACCTACATTTTCCAGACTCTTTCAATTGCGCCATTCACTTACTTGGCATTCGACATACAGTGTAGTGTAGCCGCTAAGGTACTCTGACTGGCAGTAAAACACAATAATAAGTAACGTGTTTGCTGGTTAGAATGGAATGCGAATTCAAAATGCATAAAGCTTTATTTTTACATTTAACTCGGCTCTTCTCATAGAATCCTGGCTCCCTGGGAAAAATAAAAATACAAAACTACAAATCATCATAATAATCATGACCATTTTGTTGTACAATAAAGTCAGCCAGCTACTAGCAGTATTTTCCATTCGCATAGTCTATAGTCATAGTAAGCCCTTAAAAGCATTATGAATCGAGTATTCTCTACTTCCCTGCCACACAAGAGTTCATCAGGCCATGAAAAATGCATGGAATCATTCCCAGAATTCTAATGATCCAGCATTGCAAAAAGAAACAAAAACTCGCTAACCGTCTACGTGTTTGATAAACACATGAATTTATAAAAAATGCAAAAGACAAACTTGTACACATAATGTATTAACGTTTTTTGATGAAGGTACCAGCTTCCGTATTATCAAAGGCTATTTCAACTTTGCTGTCATTAAGTAGAAGAATTAAGTTTGATTAAGACTTGCGCACCTAAAACTATAAGAATTTACAAATTGATCGATTGTTTTGAAACAAAAGGTTACCGAAAAGTACTAATACGTACATCCAAAAATCCCGCTAGAATTTTGAAGAAATGCAAGCCAAAGTCTTCCAGCAACACTCAGGATGATGGTGGCAGTGAGGAACAAAGGCTTTCTCGGTTACATACAATGAGTCAGTGTAGAAGTACAGAACAATGAAAAAAGTAGAGCAAGATCTGACTTTAGGAGAGTGAAAGCTCTGCTTATGACATTGTGTATTATGTACTTACTTAAACAAAGCTGCACACAATGATTAGGAAAGGGAGGGAGTCGGGTCGGTGGAAGGCGGCATTAACGGGAACATATTCCCTTGATGATAAATTCTGTTACATTTAACGGAGGTTGTTGTGAGAGAGGGCAGTGGCCCCTGCATAATGACATGTTAGGTATAACTTAATACTCCAAACAACCGAACCAGAGAGATCTGCTTCTGCTCCCTCCCTCACACTCTGTCTACTCCACACTCCAACCATCCCAGAGAAAAAGACACTAATTTCCAGCTTAAACTTTTTCTTTGCCAATTTGCTACATGCACTGGTACACATAAAAACATATACACATACATAATCATAATATGCTTGGATGAACGGTTGTATCATTTTAGTTTTCCACATCCCCTCCTCCACGTTTCGCATTCATTTTGGTGTATTATTCCCGCTTTGCAAATGAGAGAAACTGGAGTACAAAAGAGAAAGCTACCCGACAAAAACCGTTTTGACTTTCAATTTTTGTAAAATTTGGAATGCTTGTTGTAAGCGGAGAAAATTTGTATTGCACATGTACTCATTTCCACTGAGCAGCCAGCAAACCAACCGTCACCCAGCCACGGACCACCATCACTTTTATAACCACACGCACCAAAACTCTGCTTCCCATCTGCATTCACGTTCCCCGACTGTGCCGGTGCGGTGGTGGTGGTGTCTTGTGTACCAAACGAACAAAAGGAAATTAAAGGGGAAAACTAGAGTTGCTGTGCTCTTGTATTCATTCATTCAATATACAGTACAAAAATGAATTCAGCATCCGCGATCCGTCCTAATCATTTCCCTTCGCCACAACACAACAATGAGCACAAGTCACAAAAACGTGGGGAAGAGCGTATGTAATGAGAGTGTAGTCGTCGGAAGGAGGAAATACAAAGGCTAATATTTCTCGTTGTGTCTAATGTAGCTTTGTGTGAAATTTGTAGAGAAATTACCCTAAATTTAAACCAATGGTGAAACAAGCGGTAAAGGCGAAATAAGGGAATGTAATAATGTAGTATTTCTATTCTTCATTCATTTCATTCAGTTCAGGATTTCTTGTACGTGTTGGCGTAAGCCTATGAGATACAACGGCTCTGCTATTGGTCATGTCCCTACTTATCCTTACAGCTAGAATGAAACGGGATGGCACTATAGTGTACACAAAAATGACGCAATAAAAGGAAATACAGGAGTTTTGAGACTGCATACTCCGCTTCTCTTGGGAAATATTGGAGGGAATATTCGACTTTTTCTTCATTCTTAAATGGAATTAAGTAGTGGAAGTATGTATACAAGTTATACTTCTACAAGCTTTCTACATTATTCTCCCGAAAGCTGCACTTTCTCCTCATTTCCTCTCGGCTCTTCACTTGTATACATATGCATTGATGATGACGCCACTGTTGTTGTGCTGTAGAAAATAAATAATGGATGAATGCTGGCTGGTTAGAGAAGCCGGGCTGATGTCTATAGAGGATAACCAAATGAAAGAGAGGAAAGTGGATCAGGATCAACTGAGTTGTATCAAAGCCTTGTTCTGACTTGTTGTCTGTTCTTTTATTCCCTTTCCCTGTTCCCTGGAAAGAGTTACATTTAACTTTTTATGTCATATATCGTCTCATTCAAATCTTTACGTTGTTTTCATTTGATGATACACTTCATTCAGCAAGCATTAGCAAAAGTAGCTGCATTTTGCAGTAATAAAGTAAAATTGTTCAAGTATTCATAATAAAAGATATAAAATTTGGCAAATTGAATGTGCCATATTGTCAGATTATTTCTTCTCTTTCAAATAAAAGAGTTACGGCATGAAGTAGAAAATGAGGAGTCTACTTTAGAAGGAATCTTTGTGGGAGTTTTTATTGGATTTACAATTTGCCAAAAAAGGAGAAATGGAATGCTGCCATTTTTGTGTTTTCCGTGATTTTATTTGCCTTTAATCTCCAATTCGAAGTATTCTGGCCTAAGCAGAAGGCAAAGACGAAGGAGTAAATATAGTGACCAGTGAAGAAGGACTTTATTCCCATCCGAAATTGAATAAAAATGATGTTTTAGTCATGTCTTCTTCAAAGTGTTCACTCTTCCATCTCCAGAATCATGGATTTTTTATCAAAATTTTTCAAGAGACTGGAATTCTTCCCATTATGCATGTATCTTTCTTTCGCTTGCTACAAAAGAATGGTAGGTCAAGTGGTCTCAAATCAAGTTTAAATATTAAAATCAAATTAAAACACAGACGGGCACAATCCATGAAAGCTGTTTCATTCAATAAATCTTGAAAATCTAATATAACGTTGTGCATATAAAGAAGAAGAAGAAAAAATCATATATATTTTAGTAATATTTTACCCAAAGGAATTTCTTGTAATATTACTATATTTTGACTTATTCACCGTCCTGAATTTCATTTAAATGTTCATCTGTTTTCGATATTTGATGGTATGAGCAGTAGAATGCTTCACTGCAGCCTGACGATGATGACGGAAGTGACGAAAACACTTTAAGCATAGCAGAATATAAATGAGCATGGAACATCTGAACTTGGCTCCTCTCTCCGTCATTCCATCCAGCTCAAAAAGTTTATAACATTTCAGGTGATTTGTGAGGAATCTGGTTTCGCTGGTGGTAGAATAGATTGGAAGATTGGATATATATGCGGATTGTTGTCGACACCACCACCGCAAGAATCTCACTCACAATAAACCTTTTTTCTTCCTCTCCACTTTCCCCAAGTTAGAATCACTGAATATTTAATCACTTCCAGGAAACCGAAAAGCAAAAAAACTCATGATTTCGTTCTCTCTCTCTCTCTTCGGCTCAGAAAACCCGAGAATTCCAACAGTCGAAGAAAGAAGTGAGTCGTCTTTGCCTTTTCTTCTCTCTCGGTTCGGTGTTCATGTGTGCTTTCTCCTTGCGTGCTATAATATGCATCATTATTCCCTTTCCCTTGGCTGGGGTCGTCCACTTGAATAATTTTTGTAATGGTATAGTAATAGCGAGAAAGAACATTAGCAAATCATGTTTGTTGGCTATTTCACAATAATATATATTCCAAACTTATGTAGATAAATATATATATCCAACCTTCCGTAAACATGAATTGTGGAAAGCTCATCTCTATTCCCTATTCGACTTTTCCTTCTGCTCGATCACTTCCAGGAAAGGGAGCAAGTTGATGATAAGTTCAACAGAAAGTACGACTTTTGAAGGAAAACTTCAAAGTTATATGTGGAGAAGGGGAGGGACTTTAGCAAGGATTTCATAGTTTGGGTTTGATAGTTTTGGTTTAGTCGAATAAGCCTTTTACCATTTATTAAACGTATTCTTGATTACATATATAATGTATACTTGTGTGTGTGTGAGATGTAAAGGCGAGTAGAATAGTTTTTCTGTCTCATTGTCATACTACTTTGCATTAAAGCAACTCCAAAATCAAACATTGTAGAAGAGAACAGAGAAGAAGAAACAGAGCACATACGCAGCATAGTCTTATTTCTTGTCATCATTATTTGCCAAGAACCACGAGTGAGAAAGCCAAAAAGGGAATGACGACGATGATGATGAAGCTAATGGAATTTTAAATTCTGAAAGCGTTTGTTTGCATGAAAAGACCAAGACGAAGAGCAAGTAGAGAAGAGAGTAAACGAAAATAAATGAATTTGACTTCTTGGTGGTGGTGGTGTAAGTTTTGGGTTGGTTGATGTTTGAAAACTATGCGTGCTTCCATTAATAATTTTTTTGTGGTTTCTGTTCAAACTTCCAGAGAGAATGTCCCTTCTTTTCACAAGAGAAATAACTTTTGCACACTTAGCATATGCACATATATATGCTTATTCATTGTGTTATCCTTCTTTATCCCTCTGAGGTTCCACATTGTGAAACCATTTGTTCGTATTTTCCTCATTGTATTGAAATGTTTCATTTTTTGCCTCGTCCATTTCCCCAAATTCGCATTGAATTTCACTTTCACTTGACTGCTGCTCTCTCCCCCTCTTTGTGTGTGTATGTGACCCAAATGACTTGTGTAGTTTTTTACAAGATTCAGCACTGATTTACTGCGTTGTTTGACCCTTCCTATTCCATACCGATTTGTCACTGCACTCGTGCTAGTAGTCTGCCACTGGAACACTAGCCTTATAATCTGAGGATGTTTGGTGGTAGCATGGTCTAATCTCATGCATAATACATGATACTCACATGAAATAGCTAGAAAGAAACCAATATGTCTCCGTTTTCCATGTTTCCTCAGTCTCCATTAATGCTACTGATGGTGATGACGATGATGCATGCATTCCATTATTTTCATTCTGTTTTTAAAGTACATAGCAAGCTATAAATGTATGTGCAGCAGTGATATGAAAAAGGTTACTTTCTTTGTGGAAGAGTGTGTACAACGCATATTACGCCTTTGGCTCTTAGCTCCCTCCGGGAATTAATATGATGCGGTCACCAAGTGTGTATCCCATTGTCATTAATTTAATGACTGTTATGGTAGTGGTGTGTTGTCAGTGCCTCAGAGCACAGTTTTCCATTGTAGGTAGTACTACGAGGCAGTAACATTATCATTTCATTCTCCTGAATAGAGTGGATATACTACTAGAGAAACAGACGCCGTGATATTCAGATCTTGTTCATGATTCCATTCATATTAGTCCATCTTCTAAAAAGAATGATAATGGTTTCAGGTTGTTGTTTGTTGTAGCTGCAGTTGATGTTGTTTAGCGGGTGACATGAAACTTTTGGCAGCACGTTTAATGTGATGCGATGATATGTCAGCAACAGCAAAAAAGTCATAATATTTAGTGTATAGTTGATAGGCACGGGTCACATTAAAAATGATTTTGGTACTACACCATCCACTCATGCTTGTCACAATTCAGCCAAGGATCAGCATCTAAATTGGTGTCGTCTTTAGGCTGCG
>JAQIXX010002400.1:0-24795 GCA_034700605.1 Willowsia nigromaculata
GGGAGACAAGACACAACTCCCATGATCATTATCATCATCGTCCTCATCATGAACTGTGGAGACAGTTAAATGTTAAAAATTAAATGGGGGTGTTATTGTTCTCGTTCCCACACATCTAGATTAAGAAAAGAAGGAAGAAACACTATTCTCAATTATTTACAGAGTACTTTAAACTGAAAGGCTGTCTGCACTTCTCAGGTATGTAGGTATTTTGGTGAACGTTTGCAAAAACATTAGCACATATTCCAAAGGGGGGAAGCGGATGGGGCATTTTGAGACAAAAAATAAAACAGTTACACAGTTTTCTGTCAACAAAAAATCCACAATTCCTTTGTGAGTCTAGCTGTCATACTTCGCTATTTTTAGAAGAAATAAATACATAGGCATCTATGCACAAGTTGGTGACGAAAAACCGCAACAATAATAGAATATGAGTATGAGAAAAGTATGAGAAAAATATTTATTATGTAAATAATACAAGGTTTTCCAAAAATTGCCTCGAGAAGTAAAAATGCATATAGATCCGCTTCACTAGTTTAGAGCCTCTGCTAAGTTTTCATGTCATCCGTATTGCCATTATCAAGACCATACAAATGAGCCATAAGGGATCTCTTCCAGAATGCTCTGTAACCTATCTCGTTGGAGCTACCAGGACGGAAGGAAGGAAGGAAGTGAAACAGGCAAAATATTATTATCATCTTGGGTACAAACAAGTAATGGGTACTATCTGTACTAAGGTAAGAGCTAAAAGTGAAATGTGTAACAGAGCAAAAGAGATAGAGAATGTTATATAAAGAGTATGAGTGCTGCAGAAAACGAAGATATTACATTATCATTATTATTATGAACAAAGCAGTAGCTATAGCGCATAAGACGGTAGTTTAGATAAGCTGAAAAGACATAAAACGGAATCATTTTAGTGTATGTTCAGCCTTTCTACATGAACCAGTTTGAATGCTTCGGGATCCAAGCTAATGGGGTCCATATTCAAAATTAATGATTGCTCTCATGCGTGTAGTCAAGTTATGAAAGTTTTGCACCCTTGAAGAGACATAGCCGGAAAGTATTTAGGAGTCTAAAGAGAAGTCTTTTCAATACAAGAATTGTAGTAAGATGACATAAAAACGTAATTGTGCAAAAAATATTGATGAACAGGCGTATTATATACTGCTACACTTAAAAAAGGTAATATAATATCGGTATACTTTTTTTGTGTACCGTTTAGGCCAAGTTGATTATCAGTTACACAAGAGTGTAGCAAGCTATTATTATTTGCAGAACAAAGACGAATATCTGTATGAAAAAATACGTGGAATTTTAACAAGATTTTTGCTTTGTGAAGAATCAAATAAAAGATTCAAAGGAAATTTCATCTGAACATAGGTACACTACAGAGCTTACACTCCAATTCTATAAATCCATGATTGCTTTATTTTAAGTGACAAAATGTAACAATGAGGAGTTTTGTTACAAAAAGCTGACACAATTACACGTAGGTTTGCACAAGTGGGTTGAGAAAGATGAGGTGAAAGTGAGAAAATTGTCTTGAAGAATTGGTGCGTCTGTGTACATCACTGAAATAATGTATAAAATACAAACCAAGCCAAAAGATATCCCAAAATAAAACCATTAACGGAAATATTAGATGAACCTCATTCCTGTATAAGCATCCTACTAGCAAGTTTCAAAACTTTTTTTTACATCTGAAAAAGCGGTTTTCACCGTTTGTGGAATATAACGTATTGTATGACATACAATTTTAGTGATTTTGAGTTACCGACCAGAAAAATAAAATGAAAATAACTGAAATTCAGTTTCACGTTTTACGACAGGTGACAAAGAAAATTAAACTTCGTTTTTCTTTTTGTTTTCTCTACTTTCTTTCTCATGCGATGACAAAACTTGGCATGTCATGTAATAAAATTAAGAGACGAGCATCTTCTGTCACACTAGCTCAAACTTCTTGCTTATGCTCCCAAAAAGACAAAAAAAGAAGAGAAAAGGTTTCACCCAAACTCCCAAACTATCATTTCATGTCTCCGTGCAAGGTCAAATTCTTACCTGAGCCAAAGTCTAATAAACATGAACATTTCGTAAACAAAATCACGGAATGAGAATAGTGGGAGATAAGAGATAATTCAGTAGAAGACACGGATATTATGTCAGGCAAAGAACGGCACTAATGAAAATTCAGCTTATTTCAAAAAATAGTTAGCTCATGTTTGCTGCTTAAATGTCAAATGTTCATTTATTTGATTGCATTGCGATTTTCAACATTGTAATAATCTATAGAACAGTTTAAAATCGAGAGAAAGTGAGAAAAGATTGAAAAACCGACGGAGAAAGGTACTTATATGAGCTTTTGTAGCAAAATTTTGTGTGATGCATGTTCAAACAATAACGACAAGATGTATATGACGTTGGTCTTTAGATCCTTTGAAATTATCCACCTACTGAAAAAAGTGGAACAATATTCTATTTGCTAACAGATAAATCTAATGAAAAAACAGAAAAGTAGACGTCATCATTGGAAGACAAAAATAGAAAGAGTTCATTACAGGACATTTTAAAACATTCTTCAAGAATTCCATCTGTAACTCGATGTCGTCGAGATAAAAAGAGACAGCAGTTTGGTTCTTAAGGAAAAATGTTCTTCTAGGAAAGGAAATTTACTGTTTTGTACATAAAAACACTACGAAAGAATATACAACATTATCGATTTACAATATCGTAAAAATCTCATTCATTCTCCCTGTTAGCCAATATCGACTGATGTCAATGGCGATTTCATACTGTATGCGGACATGATATGACATGGCATGTGATCATGACACTTTCTTGTTGAAAGCGATAAAGCCCAAGAGACAGAAAAGATTCCTTTGAAAGCCCATCCCCACTTTATTTGCATTCGTTTGCGTATCATTCACCCTTATTTTTTGTAGATGACATGTGTCGTGTTTGCTTGCCTTCTTCAAAGTCTTTTTTATGAGTACTGATATCAAAACTTTTCATCAGAATTGATAGTATATCTGTAATGGAACTTAAAAACTAAAATGTTCTCCAAGAACGTTCAAAGAGATACGGACATGGACATGTTGACCGTGAACGAAGCCGAAGTCACGGACGGTCATATCTACAATTCCTGACGTTTATGGTTTTTATGGGAAGTAGATTTTTTTCCGAAAGACTATTTGCATGTCTCCGACATTAGTTGCCACTTAAACCTATAAAAAGCCGAGAAAAAGACAAAGTTCTCGCCAAACTAATTCAACATGCTTCTCCGAAAAAAGGTAATGTGCAGACGGTAAACTACTTTTTATTGAAACTGGATAAGGCACACATGTGCTCTAAATGAAGTTCCACATTTTTAGTAGCTTTTCCCTGAAATATGGCATTCGATTGTGAAAGTAAATAAATAGAGATAGGAATTTATTTGAGCAAAAAAGCAGGTTCTCTGCATGACCAACGTTGACAAGGGCCCTTTCTCTAGTGTTTTGTTTACCCGTGTGGTGACATATTCTGTGAAAGCGATTACATGAGAGTCCCTCAGTCATGTATGATAAAAGACGTGTGGCTCATGTTACCCATACTGTATATTAGATACAGATACAAAAAGGTAGATTGTTTTTTTGCATGTGTAGAAGATTATAAAATCATGAACAGCTTGCTGGTGAGCCCTTGGTTTCCAAAGTGGGAAAAAGTGCCCCGATTTCGGAGTTGCGGTGATGGTGAGCTTCTGAGCTCTAGAGTTCTCCGGTTTTTTTGCTTGACAGCAATGAAAAATGATACGATTTTCACTACTAGTCTACTTTTTTTTCTGGGGGAAAACACAAGTTGAGCTGGAGGATTGACTAGCGATGCGATATGGGATGTGCGGTGTTGGTGTTGGCGAAAAACTAAAGTGGCACGTTTTGTCCCTACAAAAATATATGCCTATGCAGTTTACTGACTACTTCCACTACCGGTGCACTGGCGTTGTATACTTTTATTCCAACCCATTCCATTTTTATGCATGAATATTCCAAAGCGTCTCTGTTTTCACTGTGCTGCTTGATGGATCAAAATTGGATAGTTGTAGCGATAAAAATGTATAGAATGGTTGGCTATGTGATGTGTCTGTGTTTTTTGCTTGAGTTGCAGACTACATCTTCACGCGTGGCTAGATAGATCACTCACTTTCACTCGACTTGACTCAAACGTGCTACACTACCGCTGTTGGCTTGGCTTGAATCGCTGAATCATTCTGAAGGACAAACGGAGGAGCAAGTGAGTAAACCAAGTAAACTGGGAGATACACACATCGTAAAAAGCAAAAAAATGAACATTTCTCTCTCTCTCTCTTGTTGTCAGATCTGATATTATGGTGTGTAAGGCCATTCATTGGAAGAGAAGAAAAGGGAAAACAACCAGGGAGAAAGTTTCATGCATGAAAATCGAAGCATGTGAAAGAAAGAGATGGATGGTCAGCCAGGAATTGAAGGACAAAGGGAAAGCAAGAAAGCGTGTGTATGTGCATTGGGTAAGATGTGGGATTTACGGTTGAATTCATCATAGAACAAAGGCTGAAGCCAAAGAAAGTGGTTGAGTCAGACAGACGGATGATGCAAATGTAAGAAAACGAATTGAAACATTCCTTGGTGGCTAGACGGAATAAATTGCAGTATGCAAAATTACTTTTAACAGGTACATTAGGATGATAATCTATTGCTGGTAGGGTGCATTCAAACTTTTCATAAAAAAAGTTGAAAAATACGCAGTGCAGAGACATTATTTCAAATTCTTGTAGCATACTTCAAGGAAGAAAACTAAGATTAAGCATTCCTGCTATTTGAGAGGAGCTATTTCTTCTCGTTTTGTTTTCAGAAAGGTGACGTGCTTATTCTCAGAAGTCACATTATAGCTTACTCAATTACTTTTAATACCTAATCACCTGACATAACGTCATACTCTAAAGAGACTAATATAACTTATTACATATATTATTAGAGCTAGTTTCAATAAACGAATGAATATCCGCCTTCACTGCAATAAAACAGGAAAGTCCAACAGTTGGGATGTATTTTTGGGAAAATCCCAAATGACGGATGATGCCACAAAACGTAAAACGATATCTATGGTTACACCATTACAACGCTTTTTTATAACTTTTACCAACTGTTACAGAGAGTCCGCTAGAAAGATAACTGGACGTATGACTTTGTTTCTATGAAACTAGGGAAACTTTGCAGAAAATGCTGGGCACAATAAAGACAGTCATAAAAAAGTTTTTCGTGATACGGGGAAATGGGAATTCTTCAGCGATTTTGACTATTCAAGAAAGATCATATGGTCGTTAACCACACATCGCAATAAAAAGTACTAGAATGTAATAGTCGTCAGGTATTAAGGTCACGGTAAATCGAATAAGGAGCATTGTCTTCCTCAATAAATCGCCATTTCCAGGAACTTCCGCACAACCACGTTTGCACATCCTGCAAGATAGCAAGTTATCAAGCGCAATTGCAGGTGTGAAATGGAACTCCAAATTTGTAACGTACTATACTGCAATACTGCAAGAATGACTGTAAAACTTCCAGTTTCATTGCTTTCCTGGAAGCGATTCATCTCCAATTTTCACAGCTGCACCAGTAGTAACGCCCATTGTGATCGTCATTAAGTCAAACCATTATGGTTTCTCTTGTAATTTGATGCTCGCCAACTCATCAAGAATCTCATTTCCCCCCAATGAAACTCTTCTAACGAGCTACTGTGCAGATGCAGACTCTTCTTCCAAAAAAAAAGTAATCAAACCCGAGATAAATTACAACAGCCAATAAAATAGTATCTGGAAACTCTGTCCAGAGCTTTTGTTTGTCTCTTCTCCAATTACTGGAGGACTCATCTGCTGCGGAAATGATAGGCACGTGCAGGGCAAGGCAAGCGGTACACATGTTTATTAGATGCGTCGGTCTTCCATCCGTCAAATTACATCTTAGAGAAAAAAAATAGTACTGTATGCATCATAAAACAAGACTTTTAGCATCAAATATCTCGTCATCCAATGCAATAAAATGCATTTTTTTCGTTACTTTTATGACTGACTCCATTAAACCCAAACTTTGTTATTGTTCGCATTCTTTCTTCTCCCTTATGCTCTAAACTTGTTGGGAAGACAGACAAGTGACGAGCACGAGCCCAGGTCATAAATATGTCGACTTTTATTATCTGCACAGAAATATTTATGAAATTGGATGCAAAAAAAGCATTTTCTTACGAAAAACTTCAATATTGCAGCTACTGCAATAAAATACTCCTTGTTGTCTTGTAAATACAGCCGTGACCATGAATGAGATGGCCTAGCCAAACTTGAACTGCAATTGCACCTAAAATTATTGGAATGGATGGTACGTTTTATGATATTTGTTACGTAAATAGGTGCAGTGAAACAAAGCACAAGAAAAATATTGTTCACCTTCATTTGATCGTCTGAAATTTTAAACTGCTCAAATAACAACGCACCGACCGACACAAAAATTTGGTAGACAATTGCTGGATACTGCAATTTCTTAGGAAATGAAATATGAAGCATAAGACTACTCTGAATGGATATATAGCTCGGCTTGTGCAAAATTTTTCAGGATGAAATGAGAATTGACGTGTACGAAAATCACTGACGATATGGCTTATCACATAATTGCACAGTTAATTTCATTTTTTCAATGAGCTTTTATTATGCATCGATTTAATTATTTTGCATTTTCCTTATTTTCAACTTCGTCGTGTGAGTACTGATCCTCAATTATGGGAGTAGTTCCTTTTAACTGCACTTGCAAAATTTTCGGTGACATTGATAGCTTACTGTTTTCCGGCAGCTTTAAAAGGAACTCCTCAGATTCCACTTGATAACCAGAACTATCCGGAGCTCTGTAAACTCGCGAACTGCAGTTGACGTGAGTTCTTATCAAGTAGAAGATATACTGTAGCGGAATGTTGCTGTCGAAGGGAACATGAATTAGAAGTTTCATTGGGATCACCTTTTCTTCGTTTTGATTACCCCCGACAAAATGTCCACCTTCCTCTTCTTCATCATCCCCCTCCAGAATTTTCTTAAGACTGGCTGCAGTCGTTTCCGCATTTTTTATCTCGAGATGAGCAAATGTCCAATTCATTCCAGATGACGATAAATATTTTTCGTTATCCATTTTTCTGCAAAAATATAAAAATTCTGTGGTCATCTCATCACTCGCAATTAAATACCAACATAATTAATAATTATTTAAACCTTTTAATCTGTTGATTAAAAAATCAGAATTTAGCAAAAATGTACATTGAACTTGTGCTACAAATTACTACCATGCACACTCAAAAGTGGAAGTGTGTTGCTTGCGTGGCATACTTGGAAATGCATACAGCGCTGTAGCAGTTTCCAAGAAGCAATTAAATTTATGAAAAGTATAATTTTACTCTATTGTCCTATTTTTACATTTTCGGTGTGAAGTGTATTTTCATTGGAAAAGAAACATGTTTGGGATTGAATGGGCGTTAACACTTTTGGTTTAGAGTTAGAGTAGTTGCTGAAATACTTTTTCGTAATATTATGAAAGTGTCAAATATTCTGTCAGTCGAGTAATATGTGAATAGATTATTATGGAGGAGGTGAAAAAGTAATGTTGATGCACAACTCGACTAAATCATAGCAGCTTGCATTCATACAGATTAACCATTTGAATTGGAACTGTGTTAACTTGAGTTTAAAGGAATGTCATGTTGCGGTTATATCACAGTTGAGTGGTGTTGAATGCTGGTTGAATGAATGGCTCCGAACTGTCGTCACCCATTTTTTTTTATCTTGTAGCCCTGTCTACACTGCTGTGATATTAGGGGGAAAGGCAGGAGTGGGTACGACAGAGAAAAATTACCGGGTAAATGGGATTTGATGCTGTTTCTGTGCCATGATTTGGATTGAATGAAGTGCCCTTCAATCATCATCTCTTGCATGTTGCAGAAAAAAGATGATTCATGACGTTCTGTGCACATATCCCGTCGAATTTTAGGTTATTCGTTTCCCCCATAAAATGGATTTAGATTACCCATTCACTCAACTTTTCATGCATATTTTTGGAGTGCGCTGCTGCTGCTACACTTCTTCTCATTTATCTATTGCACTCAGCAAGACAGGATCGACTTTCATTTTGGTGCCATTTACTACTGCAAAAATCCATCACCATTATCCTATTCATCTCACAGTCTCACCCTTTCACATTTTCACCAACATCAGAGATGGCAATATCCATTACCAGATTGAAACAAGAGAACAAAGTTATTTTTCAACAAAAAATCCTTGTCCAAAATGACATTATAGATCTTGGCGGACCTTAAAAACCTTGTGCTAGCCCTTCATCCCTCCACAACATGCTATTTTTCAACAAAAAAGGGTTAATTCAACCTGAAGTATGGAAAATTCAACGAATGTGACGAGCTTTCCATCATCAGCGGTTATCACGCAACCCACAAAAACCTATTTAATCGCATAAACATTTTATTAACATCGAATTCACATTAACGTCAGATTTGTACTGAAAATCGAAAAAGGGGTAACGACTGAGATTACATGTAGGACCCTTAAAGACTGTACATATAACGACTGGAAACATCCACATCGAACTAGGTAGCTATTTGAAAGAAATATTTTATTTTATGAAAGGGGAAACTACTTCAAAGAGAGAAGCATATCAAAAGACGGGTTTTCTCATTAGCAAAGGTAGCATAATATACACAACTTTCACTCCTTTGCAAAAGCACAAAAGAGATAGCAAAACGGGGAAAGCGGTGTAGGTTGTAGGGTGCGGTAGCGGTGATGGTGTTTTTTGAGTATGCAATAAAGTAAAACATCAAACAAGTTTAGTTATCAACTTTCCCTTCTTTTCTTGTTTTCCAGATTGTACTGAAAAAAAAAAGTGGTGGTAGGAGTAGTGCTGTTAAAACTTGTTCTGTAGAAGTATACACCTTCACCACGACCGTAACATATCCTCGAATTTTTTTTTTCTCTTTCATTTTTCCCTTTTGACGCTTGCACTCAACTTTGTTTATTTACAGAAATACGTACACGTATTCCACGTGCTTCCTCTCGCTCAAATATGTGTACAAAAAATATGATAAAGGGGAAAAGATGAAAGTGAGAGTTTTCCCCCAACTCTGTCACCGTAAATAGATCAAGATCTCTGTACTGACAGTGTAGAGTAGACTATCTAAAGAAAAGGGTGAATGAATACACAAAATTTGATAGTTCACTTTCACAACTTATATTTCCCATTCGTTTTTAATGCAGTCATGCAAAAAGTATGAGAAACAAGATATTATGCATGTGTACAACTTTATAATGGCTGGTTTTCCTCTCGTTGATGCTTGCTACTTGGTATTCTTGTAAAGGATTAAATAGAGTGGGCGAGCTATAATATGAATGGAGTCTGTGGTGATAGGTAAACTGGTAGGCTTTTCCAGGCACTATATTTATGCTTGTGAAGGAAAGAAAGTTGAAAGATGATGAATAATACGGATAAAAGGGTTAAGTTATTAAGGGAGAAAGTGCAGAGAATAGAGACGACATGGAGAACTTCCGACCTAAAATGCAGTCATGCTTGCAATTTGAAAGGTGTAGGAGCACACTTGAGGTAAATCGCTATAAATATTTTGTGGATCTTTTGAGAGTGAACGTTTATGAACTTGGGGTATAATAATGAGGTATATACTCCAAGAGTTTGAGAAGGTTCAATTGGAATGTTTTTTAAAGGGATCGGAGGCAAAGGTGCATGATAAATATATTATGCATTTATAGAATGGCAGAAAAGGAGTAAGGTCTCATGGGAGATTTATTGGGATGAAAATATGCATAAAAATGAATTTATAGTGGTTCGAACTGTAAGCAAGAGAGATAGTAATGGCACCTCAGCTTATAGCTTTGCAGCAAATTGTGAACGCATGAAATTGAATAGTAGATCAAATTGAGCATTTTGTAAGCTCATGAAGAAAGTAAAAGTTACAAGGTGTGATAATACGGTTTTGAAATGAGATATTGTGCGTGAATGACTTGTGCATATACTCACTTTTCGTTGATCAATATCCCAATAATCCAATAATAATACCAGTAACCTGTTTACATCCTTTTATAGTAAATATATTTAATTCATTATGAACGTTTGGCTCGTAAAATCTATATCTTACAATAATTTTACAAATTTACATTTACACGCGAACAGTTGTGAACATTTACAAAAAGTACACTAAATGATATTGCTTTTATTATGTAAACTGTCTGATTTGCTTCTGACTTTGTGCCCTCCAAACCAATCTGAAATCTCTGACGGATCAATGTACTGATCAATGTAGGCTTTCCACTCTTCTTTGTTTGTGCCAAAAACTTTGAGCGCGGAACGCGTTGAAGGGCTCATGATAGGACGCATTAGCGGAATAATTGAGGTAAATGAAGCAGGAGCTGTAAAAATGTGGAGTAAACTTTTCTTTTAATACTAACTCGACAAACCATAAATTGTAATGTTAAATGTACTTACTATTCACATGTATTAACTTGAAACAAGTGTTTGGAAAGTACTGCTCAATTGCTGACATCGCACTCACATAAAGTGGCAAGCCTACAGATCAAAATCCATAAGAAAATATATAGTCTCATGTTTCCCAGTCCCGACACATTTTGTGAAAAGAATTCAAAGAAGCATTATGTGTTCAAAACTTACATGTAGGACATCCCTTAAAATGATAAAAATCAATAAATGAACATTTAGTACGAAATTAGTTTTTTAAAAATAATTATAAGGTAAGAATAAGAATTTTATGAAAGATCTACCTGGTTGATTAAATTGAATCCATCCATGTTCACAAGCTCAATCCACTCGGTAACATTTTTCCCTTGAGCTTGAAGCTCCCTCACTTTTATATTCGCTAGTTCCATTCGACTCAAAAGGTAGTTGAGTAGTTGACTAGTTTTTGAATTTTGCCAGATACTGCCACAGACCGGACATCCCAATCGCCAAAAAATATTTCAAAAACTGAAAAAAAATGCAAGATTTCTCAACAATTTCTATCAATTAAAAAATTGTGTTCCAAATAGAGTACCACGTACTTGGTCTTCCTGACTTGTCATGTCCGTCCACATAAATTGGATAGTCTTGTTCAAATTCTGCAAACAGATCCGGATCATTGTTCCAGTTGTCTACCTTGTTATTAGCTCGCCACTTCATAGCAGTCCTCACCATTTGTTCTGCCCTTTGCCAATTGTATCGTTGAACTTTAAAGTACAAAATTTACATCAGATATATGACAAAAATATCAATATTAACAAATTAAATTCACAATCCACTTACATTTTAAAAACTTTACCAAATAGATATCTTCTTTCATATAATCGTGTGGCAAAATGTCCAAAACTGCATTTTTCAACTTTGGGGAAAAACAAATGAATAATTGTAAAATATGAAATTCTTCAAAAGAAACAAAGTACTAAAAGCAAGAATTTTTTATCAGACCTTTTGAAGAGATACTTTTTGTACAGGTGTAAGTGCATTGAGTTCTTTAAACTCTTGACTAGAGTAAACCGCGCCTAAAAGCAGGGTTGAAATAAAAAGTGTTAAGGTTTTGTTAAATACTTCAGTTGACAACATTGTATAAACTAATTAATATCGGTGACCAAGTGTGATGTTTGAAAACTGGACTGAAACAAGATTCCGAGGACAACATCTTCCTTCCTTTTTATATATCGCTGCTTTTTGTTTATCAAAAATTAGGATAATAATATACAAGATATTTTTGCAAAACAAGTATATGTGCTATGAATGAATTAATGTACTGGAAGGCTATATAAAAACTCAAAACTGGTACTTGGTACTTGCTTTGCCACAGACAGCAGAAGCTGTCTTACGAAGGTCGTTCCTACTTGTCCAGTGCATTAAACTTTAAAGTAGTCTAGGTGCAAGTTTAAAAAAATTGCTGCGTTTATCACGATAACTCACAAATTTGCATTCTATCTTCGAAAATACAAAATTATAAAAAATTCCATGCATTTATGCGTCTTTCGATACAGCATACAAAAACGCATAGGATACCACTTACATGATGCTTTGTCTACCAGTTTGTAAATCAGTGTTTTTGTATTCGATGCCTGTTTTTGTATGCTAATTCAATATATTCAGTTATAGGTATTCAAAGTTTTACTGGACAAATTTTTAAATATTGACGAGCCCTTTTTGAAGCTGGTTGTTTTGACTGATCAATTGGACTTGTTTTAAAGTTAATCAAAATTCACAACATTGTTTTTAATATTACAAGGTTGACTATTTTATACATTCCTAATTTTTACTCTGATGATATGATACACGAGCTCATAAATTTTTGTCAAGAAGAAATACTACGTAAAAGTGAATTAAAGCAATTGCCGAATCGCCAGTAATAAATCCAGATTTATCATAGGCATGTAATTTTCCAATCAGTCCGGTTTACTGTTTACAAACTAACAACGTGATCATGCACTGGTAATAGTGACAACTTGACATCTTTTCAGTATTGGCCATTGCATACTTACAAGCAAGCTTTCGTGTCTGTGGCATATAAAAAGGTCGAAGGTCGGACTTTAGCTGGTCGAGATTAAGGCGCAATGTTTGGTAGTGTAAAACATGCAGCATGTTTCTTTATGTCATGCAGTAATTTCATGAAAATGCTTACCTATACAAGTGTGAAATGTATTTTCGGATCAGAACGGAATGAGTAAGCTAAACTTGTCGCATTGAGAATTGAGACTTCACAACTTTATTTAGGATAAACGGGTGGGTGTTGTGCAGAAATCTTGCTTTGTCATACTCGACTGCTTTTATGAAGCGAAGCTTGAGTGGATTCCAGAACCCATACAGGAATCAATCCGCTAGTAATTTTACCTTTAAAGCTTTTGCTGACTGAGATACCCTTAGACTCTAAACGAAAGATTTCAAGGGACAAATTTTCTCCATCATTTATTTAATCGTTCAAGTGATGAACGCTGCTGAAGCAGCCAAATGAAAACGCAATCCAGGTACCTGGACTTTTTTTTATGGATTCAGCAACGGGTAATTCACCTGCAAAATAATTTATTTTTTTCCTATAACATCCTTGATGATATTTTTGTCTTATGAGAGGCCATGCAGCAGAATCTACTTGGAGGACATAAGTATACATGATTTTACAGCAAGTCCCAAAGCTGCGTGACATGTTGACATCCACCCAACATGTTACACCACCACAACTCATCACAATTTCCATTATGTTGAATACCTACTTCGACACTGACGTTTAAAAAAGAACAGTCTCAAAGTTTTCTCTATAGATTTTTTTACAATATCAGAAGTTATGTAATAAAAGTTCAAATCAAATGTTTTTTTATTTTCTTGAAACGGTGTATAGTGAAACTTTTACCTTCATTTACATGTAAAAAAATGAGCATGTAGGGAAAGGGATGAGTGGACAAGGCAATCTCACTGATTGGAAACAATCTCTTTTCTTTCCTCAATTTTTCTTCTTTCTACAGAAAAAAAGAGATTTATTTCATACATATTTTCTCAAATCATCTCACAAGTTTACACACAGTCCAGAGCCAAGAGGAGAAAGGGTTAGAATGACATCAAAAGGCATTATCATTCAATTCTTCACTGTTCCTCCTTTATGGCACTCTATACACCGGGCATACATGTTTTTTTAAAGAATTGACTTTTTTTCTGAAGACACAAAGTTCAGTTTCCTTTCAAATCCTTCCCCTTCCTTCCACATGCTTTGTACACTTTACTGTCATCCCTGACGTAAGAAAGTTGTTACCGTTTTGTAGTGTGTGGGCACTGGACACGGCGGACCAGGAAATTGCGCATTTTTTCCCAGCTCTCAAGTCTCTTGTTCCTCGAGGACAGCAATGTCATTGTGATGACTATTATTGTGATTGGATTGGATTGCTTTCGCGAATAAAAACAGGATGAAGCTGTTTCGCTTTACTGTGCATTTTCTTTAAAATAAAAGACGAGAGAAAATTGTTACTGTTATTGTATCAGAAGGAGAGAATATATCAGTTAATATTATCAGTTTGAAATTCTTATTGAATTTGAGTGACGACATTTCTGTGGAATACAATCTGCAACGGTGAATGGGCAAAGAAGACCATTTGGTTTGGATGTTTCATGTAAAAAATTTATATTGGACCGTTTCTTGGAACAAGTGTGGTTACGAAAGAAAAACATTTTTGGATGAAAATGCAACAGAAATAATAATAGCTTTTTTTCTGATGACACATTTTCCCGGATAAAATGGAAACACCCGCACGAGCAAGTATGTACGTGTTGCTGTAGGCCGTTGGTGTAAAAACTACTTTGCAATGGAAATTGCACAAAAATAACATTTTCCTTTTCTCCGTTATTTTCTCTACTTGAGGGGAATCGATGATGGTAATACAACAAATTTGTGACTTGAATTTTTATTTCAACGGATACTTATAGACATGTATACATAAAAGAGAGATGAGAAAAAGGCGACAGGAAAGATGAGAATAGACTGACAAAAAAGTAAAAACGGCATCAGCAGTGACATACATTTTTATTTACACATATAGAAAATCATCTACACATATCTGTACTACTGTAAAGAACTTTCCATTGAAAAAATATATGCGGTAGTTGCAGAAGATGAGAAGAAAAGCTAAGAGGAGTGATGGGTTGAGTACGTCCGGAAAATGAAGAAGAGAACGACAAAGAAGTCTTAAAAGTTTAAGCAAAATTTGAGCAGAATGCATAATTTCAGTTTAACAAAGCATCTTCCTCGACGGACACTTTTTATGTCAGTCTAGGATCAGGAAACATTATCTTGATGATATATACCCAATTGCATGTAATGTTGAATGTTGAAACCAAAAAAAAACTACTAGTGCGATCAACCTTTAAATTTTCGAATGTTATGTTTCTAGTTTTATGGGTACTGCACACACACTACGAACAAATGATTTCATTTGGAATCTAGGTCTGAAGAAAATACGCATTTTATATAAATTTTAAATAAAGCCGTTGAACTTAACAATTTTACGAATACAGTAAGTTCAAATAGAAAGTTTGATTTAAATCTTCAAAAGTTACGTCAATTAATTTTAAAACGTACCCCGACTACTGGATATTTCATTTTGATCCTAGACTGAATATATTATTTTCTTCAAGTGGTTGGTTACACGCTAGTCGGTGGTTCTTTAAAATGATGACGATGTGATATTTTCGTATGCACACATCATACAACTCAAGACAAGCTTTATGTTTTCCTTCTTCTTCTTCCTCTTCTTCTTTTGCCGTCTTTCTGCTTTACTTTCCGTTTCTATTCTTGTAAAAGTAAGAAAAAATGTCAAAATGTTCAGTGCAGTTGTAGGAGTATCTAGAGAAGTAAGCAATAAATCTTGTCACTGTCCATTCATTCAATTCATAGACAACAAAGAAGAGGACTTAGTTGATGATGTATTACATTACTCCATCCTGACAGTTCTCCTTTTCAAAATTCTTCTCCAAATGCTGCATTGAAGATGAGTTGAATTGAGTGCTGCTCTGGGATATGGATATTTTCTCTGGAACATAAAAGTCTTCCTGCTCTTTTGTTGCTCTTGCTGCTCATCATCATTCGAATAAAGCCCACGCATTCTTGTGAATATTTCCCCCCTGTTTTTCTCTGAAATGCATGAAAATAATAATAAAAAATTGCTGATTATTGTATAACTCTGCAAACTCTTGTATTTGGATGCTTCTAACTCTCAAGCATCCACAAACTACTAACACCTAAATGGATGCATGCAAAAAATATACAATTTTGTTTTCTCCAAACACGTAACTCACATCACTGACATTCTCTGAAGATACCTGCAACAAATTTTTTAACGCTGAGAAAAAAAGGCTTGTGAAACGCTTTTCTGTCTTGTCATAAATCTTGTCTGTGTCAAATTTTGCAGTCACAAAATGTGGAGGAGGTAATAACACAATACATTATGGGATTGAAAATGAAATATTAAAAAGAAGCATTAACGGAACAAATATATTTATTAGAATGACATTTCATTTCTTCTCGGCTAAATAGAAGCAATTTTCGGTTTACTATCTGAAATTTGTGCTAAACGCTTAGTTTATTACTCTAATAATTTTTGGTAAACCATACCATACACAATGCAAATAGGAAATATTCCAATTTCGCGAATATACTGCGCAGTACCTTTGAATTTGGAATTTTATACCAACCCATAAAACACAACCAAAGTCAATACGTCTTGTTTCTGTCAATGTGAGATTCATGTAAAATTGGGAGGAAAAGTGAGATGTCAAAATTGAACACGGTGCTCAGCGTAGGTACACGGTTCTATTGGAAAATTGAAGTCTCAATGACTTGCCGAATCGAAATATCCATCTTGTGAGTTAACCCGTATTGTTTTATTTTACTGTCTTCTAATCTCATTCAATTTTTATGGGAATTTTATACAAATTGATGTTAAATTTAGATCAGTGATACATCGAGTGAAGAAGTGAATGTATTGTCTTTCAAGTTGTAAACCACAAAACATGATGGTTTCTCCTTGAGCTGCGCAAAAGGAGCATTAAAATAATTGCTCTTTCTCAACTTCCAACAAACTCAAGAGTGAGAAGATAAAGCTGTCTTGTTAAATTTAGATTGTCAAGGATTTGCATGCCATCGTCCATGTAGTTTTGTATGGTTGTATGGTTATCCTTTTTAATATCTATGCAAATGAAGAAAACTATAAATTTTATTCTGCCCGCTATTCTTTCCCGTTTTAGTTTCAGCCTGTCACTCTCAATTCCTTATTCATTTTGCTGATTCGGCAGTAACAACATCTCTAAATTTCCATGCAAGCCAACCACACATTGATTCTTGCGGTTTCCCAACATTTAACACTTTCCCTCTGTTTTCTATTTTGTGGACAGATAAATCAAGTATCCAGGAACTGGATCTGTCCTAAAACATGTACAGGCACATATACAAATAACCATACTGACATTTGTGGAGGTTAAAAATTTTCTGTCTCCAGTTACCCCGACTCATTTTGTTACATTTACCAATGCTCTATATCTATTGCAATTGAAGTACGCTTTTCTCCTGTATTTATAATAATAATAGGTCACATGAGAAACGAAAGAGTACTAAACATTATGCAACTTGAAATAAAATGGCGGATAAGAATGAGCCACCCTTATTGCCACTGTAAAGAGAGACCGTTAAAATGGCACGTTTGAGAATTGCAATAAAAGCTGTTCTACCAACGACAGTATCAAGAATCTTGTATCAGGGTTCACTGCATGGCTCATATAAGCTATTAAAACACGGAACAAGTAGTTTACTAAAGTAGAGGTTATATATGGAGAGCAGCAGGTAAGAAAATTTTACCTCATTGAGTCAGCGAACTATTCAGAGATAAAAAGAACTGCTGTCAGTGTGTCCGCTTTCGATTTTTTATGGGCCCCATGTATCCGCTGAAAAGAAAAAAACGTGGAGTCTAGCTTATTTTGAGGAAACCATGAATGCAAAATGTTACTCATGTAGTGCTTCCTTTTGGGAAATTACACAAAAGCGACGCTCTTTGAACTAACCTATTACAAAGAGCATGAACTGAACAGTCGTGAACCCGGAATCTTCTTAAGGCTCGTCATGATACAGAGACCTTCAACAGAGATTTTGAAGAACTAATTAATTCCTAATTTAATTAAAACGTTATACGATCACCAGATTAATAAATACATGCAGACATCTACGCAAAAACACAGTATTCCAAGAATATCCTATAATTCCAATATTGAATATTATTCATTCATCTTCTTTCAACGGTATTTACCAATATGCCTTTCACCTTATCAGAATCGTGTGGTTTATTTGGCTAAGCCAGCAGAAACCGCATATATTGTCGAAAGAGCACCGCCATCAAACGATGTAGAACTCAAGTGAAAAAGCATAAAAGCCACAAAAGGGTACCGCAAAAGCCAGGCAAAATTGTAGGGCACAAGCCAAAAAAGCGCAACAGAGAGACATAAAGAGATGCGATATAGGAAAATCAGAAAACATAGACTAGACCATAGACCCTTTTTTTTCTTCTCCTGTAAAAGGCAATTAATCAAACCACAGGTGGCAATACTGGCTGAGAAGGGATCACACAGGTATACTACGCCAACATCTCCACCGCATTTACGTAAGGATTCCATTTTAATTAATACTGCAATAAAAATGCCAAAGGCAAAAGTGGCTGTTTAAAGAGGATGAGATCAAATTACAGGATTTTATTACCACTGAATTTCAATACTTTCTGGAATTCCAAGTTTATATTGACATGAACGAAACAAAAATTACAACTTGCTTCAGATAAGCAGATTCAAGAATTCGAACATGTAAAAAAGGAAGTGTAATATTTACAATTTCTCCAAGTATTACTAATTTCCTATTATGAAGCTAAAAATGGGTCAAGGATATTGGGTGCTTGAGCTATAAAAGTTTATATTGCAGCACAATGTCACAAGAGTATAGGAACTTGACTTTGGCAATGCAATGATGAGCAGCCAGAAACATTGTCACTTCACGAGAAAGGAAAAAAAGTGTCCTTGTTTTAAATTAGAGTGGAATTACGAAATCCTCATTTTTGGTGCACTTAAACTTAATAATTTCATGGATATTAAGATGATTGTCCTTGGAGAAATGTAAAGGGTTAAAAATTAAACTTCGGCTTAAAGAGAACAAAGCCAAGTATCATTCCTACAAAGTCAAAAAAATGTTGTCCTTGAATTTGTTTGTACTTCAGAATAATTTCAGTAGTATTAAGAATCATGAAAGTGAGAAGTTTTTTATTAAATTCTGCAGCAATAATAATGTGTACAAGTGTACGTTTAATATCGCTTTTTTGTTAAATTGTCACCCTTCAGATAATCTTCAGAAGAACCATTTCCTCAAGTAATTCACTGAATATCTCTACAATTAAAGAAATGTTTAGGAAGTCAACTTTTTTAAATTAAATAACATCCAGAATTTATTCGTGTGTAAATGGGGCTTCCTGTCGGCTTCATTTCTTGATAATTTTCCTTCAGTGTTTCCAACCAAATCCCCATCCGCTGAATCACCACGGAAATCTTCACGAAGCCCTCAAATCTCCATTTTCAGCTAGTACAAGTGTCCCATCCAAAGAAAAATTGTCATATCCTCACATAACACGCCCAACAATGAGAATGAAAATCTTGTGACGTAGCAATAGCAATCTTTTTCTCTCGGAACTGTTTAGAGTCTACACAAATATCCATTCTCATCTTCACTTTACAGAAAATAACAAAAGTAAAGCCGACATTGAAGAACATTTACTTTTTATGAAAAATGAACAAAATTGAGCAGGGAAACAAGTATTGACTCAAAAACTTGGAGTTCATCTTCCATTGCATAATATATCGTCATGTCTCACACGTAATATCGACCCTATTTCACCAACAATAAGTTGATTTCTCTGGAAATTGTACTTTGCTCGTTTAAACTCGTACATTTCATTCTCTTGCGCGAGCACTTTACTTTTCAAGGGATCCCACCACCAATCCTACGCAAAGTGTCACTTTCCAGACGTAAATATAAAAAAGGATCAAAAAAAAGAGAAAAGGACATTTCCCATGAAAAAAATCAATGAAAGTAATGAAAATGACGGTGGTAATGCACACATACAGGTAAGTAAATAATGGTATCATGTATCAATCAGAATTTTTCTTATTTTTTGGAAATGCGATTCTCTCTCAAATTGCCGGTATGTATGTTTTTTTTTGTGTGTCGTGGTGAGAAGTAACTCCTCAGACCAGAATTCAAAAGAAATTGAAAAAGCCATCTGAAATCCCACGAGATGAAAAGGAGAAGTTTTTCATTTCAGTTTTTGTTAGTTTTGCCAGTTTAATAGAAAAAATTGAGAGGAATAGACAGGTGTGCCATTCTACACTTTTCCCTTCACACACACACAGTGTCTCCATTCTACTTTAATTTAATTCAGTAAAAATATACATTTCTTTTGAAATAGGAGTAATGGAATTGAAAATTGAATTATTGTCAGTTTCAATTTATTCCTTCCTGCAGGTTCAAGTTTTTTTGTGAGGGTAGAAGTTTATTGGGTTGAAGATTTCATGTAGCCTAAAATAAAAAATTCTACGTTTTCTTCTGCCACCTTCGTAACTATATATTTTAAAGCATCATAAAAATATTGGTCTACATTTTTTGCAGACAATAGAACCTGTTAATCATGTAGTTATATCGCCCATAGCAAAATGAAATGCTAAATATTATTCAAATATTTTTTTCGTAGTATTAAATTGCATAGTTAATTTAAGTTCAATGGGCAGTACCCGATCTGGTGACTAGAATTGGTAGATACGGTTGACTGAATTTTTTCTCTTAGATTTCAGAGTATTCTGTTTTTGTTACCTTTTTTCTCTGATGATGTGTCTCGTCGTCTTGAAAATTGCATGCATGACCAGTCACGGATCCATGTAATCCATGTAAGGGCTCATTCATCACCATATAAACTGAATGATCTTATGGTCTGGTGTAAAGCTGTCTGTCTCTCCTTCTATTTCTCTAAACTTTTATCACTTGGCAATATAATCGCAATTTTAACAACACTGTCTCGTCCTCTCATCCTCATTTACTTTTACACAAATGTGCACTATAATGTACTCATTCACTCATGCATGGTCAGTTCACTGAGTATTTTGTGATGGGCAGTGACTCTGACTCCATATTCTTCTTACTACCTTACTTTTTGTTCTCTTATTGATGCATAGCATATTGTACTTCCACATTATTAGGGTGACAGAAGGACCAAAAGTGCTACAATGAACCGGTAATAAAACCGTTCATTTGTTCACATTTATGCTTCCACAAAAATGGGTATGACATTTCTTCAATTTTTACAATGATTCAGAGGCAAGGCAATGCAGTTTTATTGTTGTCATTCTTCTTTTATAGTGCACTTATGCATTTCTCATTCCAGGAATATGTACATATTAGTCGTTATTATATGAACCTTATATAACCTGTCCCTTTTTTCATACTATTAATAACCATAACCAAAAGGTATTCAAAGCATTATTGCAGCAGGAAGTCGGTGCTCCTTGTCCAGGATTTAAATCTGAACCTCAAAATTTTATTTTTTGACCGATTATCATAACAGAACTTCTGAAAAACTAATTTGCAATTCATAAATAAAAATTGGTGACCTGAAAATCCATGGCTCAAAACTTTTTCCAATGCAAAAGCTTGTACTCTTTGGAATGTGAAAACGATTTATTCTTTATTCCTGGTACGAAAATACTTTTCCTCAAACCCAACCTTGCGTTATCTTTCCGATCTCTGTGTAGGTATCCATCAATAATAGTAGGATAGAATGGGTAGGTAGGAAACTGAGATTTTCTTAAACATTATCATTTAAAAATACCAAGCAATCAAGCCAAGATCTGCTCAGTATCATCATAATTCATAGCTCACAACCCACTTATTTTCCCCCAACTCCTCCCACTTTTGGCATTCCTCATATTAATTTTTTTGCGTGGCACGCACTTAAAAAACAATTATAGACGAAAATATCCCTTCCCCAAAAACCCGATCACTCTTCAGCCAAATTCCAATCGCTTAATAGAACCCTATAATAATAGGATTATTGCTACACTCACCACTCATCTTACTTCCTTCTTTTTGACTTTGCAAAGAGAAAAGAATTATAAATGGTTGAACTTATTTCTTTCAACTTTGGAGTAAAAATTCGTTCTCCCAGGGATCCACATCAGAAAAAAATGAGAGAAGGTGTGTCAACTTGTCGACCCTTTTTCTCCCCATTTTCAATCATTTTTCAAATAACCACTACCACGAATTTGGTAAATATCTCCTGAAAAAAAATAGATTGACATCCATACAATCTTCCATATTTAACCGAGGTACATTATTGAAGGGTACATAATGACGCAGTTATTAGTGAAGGAACAACGAATGCTGAACTATTTAACCAATTTTTTTCTATGTTATTTTTTCTTTGTGAGTTATTATGATAGATCCATTCACTAGAAGAAGATGAGCTTATGATCATTATTTTTTTGTAGAGTTCAAAAGGGTTCTTTTCTCGTACTGTTCATTCTCCTCCTCTTTCTCTTGTTTGTTCTTTGGATGTTGGGCAAGGGTTAGAACAAATTGTAAATTTAACTATGAAAAGAATAGGTAAGAAAAGTAGGAAGGAATGTGGATTGAATCAAATGGAATGTGTGTACTCTTCGTTTTCATTGTTTATTCTGTAGAAAAATGATTGAGAGGGGAAATATGATGGAATGAAAAATAAAAAGGAAGCTCACTTGAGAGACATAAGCCTTCCTCAATGGGAAGCGATTACAATGACAATTGACAACCATGTCCATTGATGAAATGAATGTGTTGAATGAATTGGAAAGTTGAATATTATGAATAGAACTGGACCACATATCACTTGAGAACTGAAATATATTGTAAGTAGAATTTCTTGAAATGTTTGAAGTGCGGTGACCAACCAATTTTTATTTCTATTGTTGAATCTCGTTGAATGCAAAAAGACAATGAAATTCTTGCGGAGGAAGCAATGAAATCTTTTAGTATGTGTGCATTGTATTTATGCAGTGAACAATGCTCTTCCTCCTGAGAGTATGGTGATTTGAATAAAATTCGGGAGATAACAATGGCAGGACTGAACTTCATTTATGACAAGCATTAATATTTTTTTTGCAAAGTAAATTAAATGTCATTCCAGACGAGTAGGTATTTTCACAGGTTTATAAACATTTTCAAGTATACTTTTATTTTTCCCTTTGTACGATTCATTTTTTAACAGTTTAAATCGTCTTGTCATTTATTTTGAAGTTGGCACAATGTTTTTGTGATTTGTAGAGAGATCTTTTAAAGGAGTCAACATTTCAAATAAATATTACTTTTGTAACAATGATTATCACAATGCTGAAAGTTTACATTTTCTCGTTCTATATTATCTAACAATTATTTTTAAAGTTAATTTACATCATTTTCATAACGTATTTTGACTTCTTCACATTAAGTATGATGTAATAATATTTTCTATTTTTTAGTTGCATATTTTATAAATTACTCATATGGTTATACTATTTTTTACATAATTTCTTAATTAAAGTTTTACTCAAGTTGTATAAGAACCTGAATAATTAATTTGTATTATATTACGTTGCATCACAAATTACTTGTGAGATTGTCAGTCTCTCTTAAAAAGACATAAAAATTAAGATCAAGGACAATGAAAGAAAAGTATGAGTCATCAAAATGAAAATGACAAAGAAAATCGATGAAAACACTCGATTTCTTAAGTTTGAGCAAACATAAAATATTTGAAGACAATTTGGATGAAAAAAAATAATTAAGTTGACTACTATGACTGAATAATTAATAGAAAGCTTTAAACCTTCCACAAACCTAAATTAACATGCTTCAACGTACTCAATCCCATAATCGCCTCTATACCTTTGGTCGTCACTCCCGAGCATCCATACAAATCGATATATCTCAGCTTCCCACACTTTTCCGCAATCGCCCTCAACCCCAAATCCGTTACTTTCCTACACTGGCCCAAATTTAAAGTCTCCAACTGTCCCAAATCCACCGCCATCAAACTCTTATCGGAAATATCACACGCACTCAAACTCAACGTTTTCAGGTGCTTACACAAATGATAATTCAAGTTGCAAATTTTCTCACAAAAGCTGACATCCAGATTTTGAATCTTTGGACAATCCTTCAAATTCCCTAAGGCCGCATCAGTAATGTTATCACAAGAGCGTAAGTTCAGTTCCTGGAGATTGGGGAGTTTCTTCAGATACTTGAGCCCACTGTCGGTGACATTCACGCAGAAACTCAAGTTCAGATTTTTAACAGTCCTAATCCTCGATATATAGTCTACACTTATGTCACTTATCTTTTGACAATCTTGCAGCACTAGAGACTCCAACTTTAGCATTCCAAATTGAGTTCGGTCATCAATTTTTGGTAAAATTACTTTATCCCTAGATTTTGACGATCCACTCCCACCACCACTTCCTCCTTGTTTGCATATCACACAGTTGGGATTCTCAATGAGGGCCAGTTTCACCAAAAAGGACCAAGTTTTTGGCTCATTGATTTGTACTTCCCCGGAGAGATACTGGATCGCTCGGTCAGTCAAACTGTAGCAACTTCTCAGGTCCAACTTGACCAAGTTCCGGAGTCCATAGGAGATGAGGAGGATCCCTCTATCGGTTAGATTACAACATCCTCCTAAATCCAGCCTTTGCAGATTTTTCGCCTTCCCCACAATATGGTAGAGACTGAGATCAGTGATTTGCTTGCAGAGACTTAGATCCAGGTCCACTAAATTCTCCAGCATGACAAATGACTTTAGCGAGGAGTCCGTCACATTATAACAGCCTGACAGTTTTAACTTTTTAATGGATGGTAAATGACTGGTCAAGTCTCTCAGAGATCGCTTTAAACTTAACACCTGAACATCAGTGACTCCTCGCACAGATAGATTTTGATAAATCTGATTCTGATTTGGTTTCAGGTTGAGCCGCGCCTCAGTCCCTTTCCACATTTGACGATTTTTGCACACTTCATTGAAGTAATGGCAGCACTGAGCAACTCGGGACTTATCGCGGGTATCTAGATATCCAAAAATGTGGGTGAGGACTTCAGGGTACAAATCAGTCAACTTTTTCTTGTGCTTCATCCCCTCCATAG
>JAQIXX010002401.1:0-24777 GCA_034700605.1 Willowsia nigromaculata
CATTTTAAAATAACATCTTAGCTCATTTACGTAATATTTAAAAAATCCCTTTCAAGCCCCATAACTTTCTGGTTTTAAAAGCTATGGACCTGAAACTTTCACTACCCGGTGCAGTTTTTTATGCACTATTTAATAGTGTAAATAACTCGCGGACCCACAAATCAATGGCAAACGAACACCATCCTTTACGAATTCATTTCCCCAGAATTCCAATGTTTCATTGCATTCAAGAGAATAAGAAAACAAGCGTTTTACCACGCAATGTTCATGATCGTTTCCTAAAATGTCTTAACCCACTAGCATTTCATCTGTTTGTACGCTTACACATAGACAAGTATAATACTTCACCATCAGATTCAACACAACTCAACAAAAATGAAAATATTGCATTGCAATCATCATCATTATCTCCCACTTCACATTATCACCGTCATCCGTCGTCATTACCATTATCATCATATCCTCATCATTCAAAGAGTAAATGGGCCAAAAAGACGAGTAAAAGAGAAAGAAAAAGAGTTAAGTACGCACATTATGTTTTCAGATGTCGAGATAATATTGTTATTTCTCTTCTTGCTCATGTTGATGATATGGCATTCAAAGAGAGATGCGTTACACGTACATATATAGAAACACTAATAATCATAATAATAATAATATCACATCGACATCTCTACTGACTCCCTTTTTTCTTTCTCTTCTTCTCCTACGCAGTGTGCTACTTTATGATGATACATTTCTTCTTCCTCCACTAGTTTCCTTCTTGTCTTCTTTCCTCTTCATTTTACACGACTTTTGTAGTAAAAAATATATGTACACTATCATCTTCATGCATCCATAATCTATCATTCATTCATACACATCCACCGATGCGCTTTATATACACTCATCACTTTCAATGTGATTATACTACTATGTAGGAAATAATACTTGGGTATTAGTGGTTCGCAGTGGTACTGCGTTGCTGATGATGATGATGATGGCTTTTTACTGTACTTTTTTGGAAGCGAAAGCAAAGGAGTAGTAGCGGTTGATGGTGATAATGGCAGTGAAATAGCACGTAGTTGTTAACTATTCGGATGTGGTCATGCGTTATAAATATAACGGAAAGAATGACTATTTAATAACCCGGTTGGCAGGAAAATGAGGCTTAAATTGGCCAAATGATTATATGCAATTTTAAATCATTATCCTGGGCCATGTTAAAAGAGCCCAAGTCCCATTAGTCACCCTTCCAGTCAAGACACAGCCCTGAACAGGCTCACATCATCCACAAACATTAAAGTTAAAAGAAGCTATCGCATCATATTGTAACATCGTCGTCATCGTCGTTGCGTCCTCATTCATAAAATTTCCTTTCACTGAAGACAAAGTAGTTTTTTCTACTCTCGTGTCCTTATATTTCCATTGAGCAGGTTTTCAAGTGGCAGCAGTTGTTCAAAAATCCTGAATATTCCTTTTTTCTCGGAAATCCTGCAGTGAGTACCTTTTTCATTTTTGGTAAGTGGCCTTTAGAAGGTTTTGCAGGAAACTTTTTAGTTTAGTTTTTCGGATTTTGTCAATGGACTGTTGTCATTGTTTTATCGATTGTCGTGTCGTTATTTGATTTAAGTGAATGGCGAAGCGAGTAGAGAAAGAGTGGTGAAAGTGGTTGTGTGACTGGAGTAGATATATATTTTGTGAAGGAGGTTGAAAAAGAGTTGAGTGCTACATAGTGCGTGCTTGTCGTATCTTCTTTTGCTTGTGGATTCTCCATACAATGAAAGTAATTCCCGGAGAGTTTAATGTATAGCGTGGCAGATTACGTTACACAACATGCAATGCCCAAGTTCCTACAACACTTTTTATGTGTGTGATATGTGACTTGTAACTGCAGAATAACATTTTAAAGTATACCTTAACAATGTTAAGCCCTACGATAAATACTATAAATATTTCACTTATTGCTATTTTGGCAATGTTATAGTGTTGCTCCAAATTTTGGAATCCATAAGTGTATAATGATAGTTGATAGTCCATTTTATGGATAGCATTTATTGTACTAGTTTAGGTATCTCAGTATGTTGTATTAGCGCAAAAGTCAGTCCGTTACAAAATGGAATGTTTTATTGGAACAGTCAAATCATAGAGGTATAATATGCCAACATTTACCAACACAATATATGTAGATGCTATAATTTATGTTTGATGCTCATTACTATTGAGTATAATGTAAAAGCTGATACACTGTGAACTTTTAATAAACTGTATAATTTTGACATTATTTTGTACTGTGGACTAGATTTAAAATTGTCAACCTTAAATATAATATAATATGTGTATAAAATTAACTGATACCGAAGCAAACAATATGCGCACATATATGACAGACACATATACCTACACATGTTAATCCCAAATTGTACTAGTTTAACTTACGACGCAGTCTAAAAAATGGTATTATAGTGTATTATATTCCATACAGCTTTGCTAGTCAAAAATCTGTTATAAATACATTCATCATGCACGTTACATCGAAGATGCGAGATAGATTCGTCAACAAGCCTTCCACTGAGCTGGTTAAATCAAGTCATCAATCTTCGCAAAAATAGACTTCATCAAAAAGTTTCTTCTTCTTAAGAAAGTAAAAGTTTAACATTTGTACAGCATTCGTCTCATAAAAATGTTTCAAATATTTACATATAATCATACCTCCATGAATACTTAATTAAAGCATGAGCGATTGCAGAAAATTCACTAACTAATAATCAATCACGACGTAGAAACAACTTATTGTTGATTGATGATCTTGCTGTTTGTTAAAAGAGTCAATTTGCAAAATTGTTGATTTTCGTCAATGTGCTAATTTAAATTTATTGCTGAAGATGTATTTATTTTAAGGAAACTGGTTTCTTGACCTAGGGCTTTTCAGAATGTACAATAAGGATGTCTAATGTCAACAGGGGATTTATAAAAGTATAATTTTCCAAAGTTTCTACTGCAATGATACACAATATTTTTCTGATAATTCGATCCAACTGCCTATATAATCTTTACAGTTAAAAGGTATTTTTAACGCTAGACCATTCAAGATCCAGTACATTGAAGTTACCAATTACATATCAATGGTTTTTCTTGCTTGAAGTTGAAGCCCCAAAAGCATTGCTTACAAATATAGTAAACAACACAATGTTTGATTGAATGCATTCATGATCCTAGTGGCCTCTCAAGTTACCCCTTTAGGATTTTCTTTACTTTCACAGTGCTTCTTTCTCCACATTTGTCTCTACATGTTCGTATCTGTTGTATCTCATGTAATCGATAAATTTTTTTAAATTGCTAGCTATTGGTCTCTTATAACTGAGTGTTATGACCCTGGCTGAATTACTTTTTTAAATGATTGCAAAACTCTTCGCACATTTTATTGACATCATTATAGTAAAAAGAAATGTCAATTGACAAATACCTATTTTTAAAAACGTAAAAACTTTTATGGAAACATGGCAGTATCTAGCAAGCAATGTTTACCTTATAAGTCATCATTGTCATTACCACTGCATGTATGTCACTGGTACCGGCTTTGTTGTGTACCACCCACTAATTACACACCCAAATTCCCCCTTCAACAGGAACAAAACCATTATACATATCTGCCATGATTAAAATCATCTTGATATTCCCGATCGATTTTTAGAGGTCGGAAACCTTGAATTCTCCAAAAGCGGTGAAACGAATTGAACGTTATATTCTTTCTCCATTATTACCATTTTCTAACAGCAGTCATAGCACTCCTGCGTTTTGCTTTTTTTTATCATTTGAGTATGTTTTTACCTACTATCAACCTTTCCTACAAGGTAAACATTGCTTAATATTTTAGATCTAGTACATCATAAAAATATGTCGATAAAACACATGCAGCTGTTGAACATTAATTTTCAATCATTTTTTGAACCTATATGAATCCTGACCAAGTACTACCATCCATCTGCATCTCTAAAGAAAATTGACTGATATTTTTAATCATAAACTCTAAAAACCACCTTCCTTTTCTGGATTTAATGCACTCGACGAGTGATAATATGGAAGTCCTCCAAAGTGGAATAGTCAAACAAGCTTAAACCGAAAACTTGCTTGGCATCATGGCAAGATTGGTTTTACGCAACCCTTCCTTTATCACCCCATCTCTGGCCACATTCATAATTTGATTAAAAAGCGTTACAACAACCCATGGAATCGTAAGAGATCGCAACATCTTTTCCACGAAGAAGAGCGGAGCGTCATGTCATAACCATAAATCATTTACATGACTTTTCTCAGTTGTTATTATTATGGTTATTATACTTGATCCGTAGCAGCATTATTTTCGTGAACCTTTCCATTCTGAGCATATACAATACGGTACAACTAGTTTTCTGATAATTTTTACTACGAGGTCATACATGCATATAGAACGATTCCCAAATTCATTCCACTCCCCCAATCAGTCTGCGAACAAAACAACCAAGCCAGGACAAGACTCTTTTTTCATGTCTTCCTTCCTCGAAGCAATCAATAATCGATCTCTAAAAATCAAGTCAAACGAGTCAGCTCTCTTGTGTGGAGATCTTCACCACGGCTATAACAAACTAATTCTCACGCATGTGGGCTAGCCATTATGTGATGCGTTGTTATAAAATATTGCTTAATTTTTAATATTCACTACGCGTATCGTTAAAAACAGCAAGCTGGTCTTCTTCTGGAGGTCCCTGGATAATGTTATGCGTCTCCTGTCCCACATTCTCTACCCATTTTTCTCTGAAGCATGTAATAGTTATGCAATCGTTTAAATGGCCAATTTAATTCATAAAGGGGAAAGATTTGCTTTTATATGCAATGCTGAACTAGAGTTTGCGTCTGTGTAGCATCTTCCATTAAATGAGTTTTATTCCCCTACTGTTTAAATATCAACACAAAGAACGACGACAATGATGATTCAGTTAGATGATAAGAATGATGATGAGCTGTCATACTGTCATTGTACATTTACACAAGCATTTAGTGAGACGGAGTGTATGACATTTCACGTACTGCACGCAACGCAAAAAGAGCAAGAAGAAGAAAAACGAATCCTGACGATGAAACGGAAGAAAAGGGAACAAAGCGGAATGATAAAACACGACACATTCTTCATTCTGCAAAACAGGAATACAGTAAAACACAAGCGGAATATTTTCAGGAAACCCATAAAAACATGAAGTCAAGGCACATGTGCTCAGTTTTATTGCTTGCACGAAGATGACGATTGACGAGGCTTATAATATGAGTGAACACAAAAGTCAGTATTTTTCTCTATATCCCCCCTATTCTGCTCCACGCTCCAGAACTCACTCTTTCATCAATACATATCCAGCATATCCCATTAATATATTCCAAACTAAAGAAAGGTGGAGAAGAAGGCTATGCTCCAAAGCTATGGTGGGCCTATACTCCGGCTTATTCCGACCAATCCGTTGAGAGGTGGTAAAAAACTTGTTGGCCTGCCCAGGCTATGCTTATCTACGCTTATGCATCGCAACTCCGTTCTCTCGTGTTTCTCCCTATACTACCACTCTTGTGGTTTTTTATCATGCGGAGAGTTTTTTACTCTTGAAAAGTGAACAAGGACAGCAGCAGTGTATTTCCTTTGAGGAGAGCAACAGCAGACGGATCGACATGGACGGACGTGTGTAGCAGTTGTGGAAACTGAAGCCGTCACCCAGGCGCCTTTCTATCACAGCTCACATCACAATCATCATCATGATCAACACCACCTCACCAATATCAAAAAGCTTCTGATTCTCATGAAGAATGTGTGTGTGTATATGAATACATAGTTGTACTTTGAAACTCTCTCGTGGATTCATGATGCTGATGATGACGATGATGATCAACATGAAACAGAAAATAAAATTCACAGACTCATGGTCTTTGTTGCATGCATGCATGCAGCTCTCAACGAAGCTTTTATTTCTAATTTTTCTCAGTCCTTTTTCTTCCTCCTAATGATGACGACGGCGACGGATGGAGACGAAAGCGAAAAGAGCAAAAATTGTAATCATGATCAAAAAGCATTCTCTCTCTGCTGCTGCTCCTACCTCCCTCAACTCCACTCGAGGATGGAATATTATGCAATTTTATAAGTATGGATGTTGATGATGTTGATGACGAATATGATATTAAGCAGAACAATACTTTATTTCACTCTAGGTACATTTTTCTGCTTGTCGGTTCATGAATGTTTTTGTATATCCGACCGAGAACGTTTTGTTCGTTTTTTGATAGTTAAAAGAGACTTTGATCATGATTCAGAATGCAGACCATGTGAACTTACCAGAGCATGGAATTAACATGATGACATGCATGCACTGCACTCTTGAATTAGCTTGGCACTCCTTTTTTATGCTGGTGTGCTTTTTGCTTTCGAATTCCAAGTGGATCGGTACAAGCAGTTGTGAAGGCAAAGGCCGGCTCTCGTTGCCCGTGTGCTTCTTACTTGACTTGACTTTTTCTTAAGATAATTACCGGGATACTTATTTTATTGGTAAAGCTATGTATTTTGCTGCTAACTAAATGCACAATATTTCAGGGTGTACTTTCGTATTATTATTATTATTATTGAAGTGTTTGTTGCTTTTGACATTTACTGGTGACTTGGTTTAGTTTACCACTAGCAATTAGACTTCCCGGCTCAATGCTAAGTAAAAGGACCAATATGCAATAGAGGAACTTTTTCCTTATTTCGCACCGAAAAAAAGATTTCGCAAAATCAAAATCTCTCGTTGATCAGTATTTATAAGTTACACAATATGCTCCATTCCATCACACAATCTCATTTTCATTATAATATTTAATATTCATACAATATAGGTATTCTCCACAGTTTGGTTATCACATTAGCATCAGCATATCATGCGATCAGTCCAAATATCATTCCGTGTTCAGAAATATATCACAATCAGGTACCTTTTTGTTAGTGCATGCATATTTTGTGCATAATGCCACAAACGATATTGCATGCAAGTTTTTTATGAACCAATCTATATAAAAAAAAGTACAAGAAAAGGGATTGAAAATACGATCATCATACAGCTCTGCTGACTACTATGGCCCAACGGTAAGTCAGGTAGGTATTTATGAATATATGTAAAACTAATGGAACGGACTAAGCCCATTTACATATATTGTCCCTGGTTTCATCTCTCATTTTGTATTCAAAGAAAAAAAGTTGCTCACGCGCTAGCCGTCTCTTCGAGAACAAAAAGATAATCTTGAATCTCAATGAAGAGAGAAATTATCACTACGAATATATTTATGCCTTTATCCATCATCAACTCTGCATCCCTCTCAGAGTTTCGGATTATACCTTTTGAATTCTTAATTTTCTCGCGTGTATTTATAGTGTGGACCCTGTTTGGCTGGACAAGTCGCACAAGTTGAATAAAATGAAAATAAAAGAGGCTCTCAATCAATATTCTTCAGGTTAGGAAAGCTCGTTCCAAAATAATAATGACGTGATATCCAGAGAATGAAACACGTTAGGGTTTGACCTGATCAACAAAATCGTGGAAGCTGCTAATGAAAATGAATCTGAATACAAAAAAAATATTCGTAAAAGACGACACGGATACTGGGAAAGTGAATATTACAACATAAAAAACACATGTACAATGTGTACAGATGATATTGGTTGAATATTATGTTGTTGTTTTTTAATAAAGTATTTTTCTTTATTTTTAACAAGCAAAACCACACACACACACATACCAAAACCAGATAAAAAGATGCATATAATTTTATGGGACGAATACATGAGAATGCTGGAAAAAAATTGAAGGCGAAGGTAAAAGGGAATTGGAGGAAAAAATTGATTCATCGCGTGATTTTTAAAACTTGCTTCATAACATTCCTCTCTATACGATTCCATCCACATGATCATTTTCCTTTCGAATCAGGAGGAGGTGGAGATGAAGAAGCAGAAGGACAAGCATGAAAAAATAAATTCAAGCGAGATGGAAAATAAAATGAATTTTGTAAGTTTTTTTTTCTCTTTAATATCAAATGAATTTTCGTACGGGAAAACACGGTTTGCTATATCTCTTCTCCTTTGTTGTCTCGACTTGGTCCAGACTGTTAGGCTGATATGGATGGATGCTAATGTGGCTCATCTCAGGGATCTGTGTTGAAGGTGCAGTACGCATCCATTAGCTTCGTCATCTTCGCTAGCACGGTTTTTGGACTCCATTTTCTTGTTTGATGCCTCATTAGTTATGCATACAGCTCGTATTGTTGCGATAAGATTGGTTGGAATTTTGACAGGAATGAGTGGTACCCGCAAACTACAGCTTGATAGAGTAGGCATTCAACATTGGAAATATGTAAATTTCTGATTAGACTCGTTCCTCGCCTGTCTCACGGTTGCTCGTATGAAAACTAAAATTTCGTCAGAGGAAAAGTCAACTTTGCTTTGACGTGTATAAAAAACGTTGGGAGAAATGTTTTTTCAGTATGTTTGCTTGACCAAACAAGAAGAAATGAGAACTTGAAAGGGAAGATGAAATAATCAAATGACTATTGATATCATGTTGATTTACGTCTGACATTTTTTAGTTGTTCCTGTCCAAAGCGGATTTCTCATTGGATATCATAAGAGCACAAGAGCCATCAACAAACCGCTCATTTCAGCAGACATTCATTTCAACGGACTAGAACCGTGATTCATTTGATAGGTGAAAAATTGACGGTGACGGGATTCTGACTTTTGATGGAGATTCCAGGATTTATACTTTTTGAGAAAAATCAGCATCTTTACGGATGGATAATTTTGGTGCTGGCAAGGGTTCGTGTTCGTAATTAGGAATGGATGGATCTGGCTAGACGCCATCGAGCTATCATGATCATAGTTCATGCAATGAGGGATTACAATGATAAATAAATACTAGCCATTTGGAACTCAACGTTTATGTATTCCCTCAGAATTGTGTCCCGCGTATTCATTTGGAAAGAAAAGAAGTTTTATGGGAATAGAAAAAAAAACAAAGGAAATGTTTGAAAATATTGGATCAACTTCGTTAGCAAAGAAAAATGGAAAATTCAACTGTTGGAAAAAAGTGAAAACCAAGCAAGGTACATGTACACCATTATTATGATCAACAAATATCATATTTTTTTGGATTTTGTTAAATAAAATAATAATCCCACCGACCGAAAAAAAGTTGGCAGGTTGAGCATTGGAAGAACGTGAGATAGCACAACATTATTTTTATGTTTTTGCGGTTACCACCTCACTCCGTGTAAAACAGCGAAATCGTTCTCACACAAAACGAAAATGAAAACCATATTAGGTATGCAGAAAAAACGTGCGACCTATTCTCTAATGATCATTACATGTATTGAATCTGCTCATCTCAACTGTAATCGTTGACCGATATCTTGTGATTAAACCAAATCCGAAATCGACAAAACGTTGTTTTCTTTCTTCAACCCTATCTTTACATCTCTTCTCTCACCTGGAATCTTGATTGCCGTAATTATATTTTCAAACTCCTTTCGAAAACCCTTATTTAATCTGTGCCATACTTGGTTTGGTATCATCATGAATCTTATTTTTAATGTATAATGCTTTGTTTACCAATGCCCCATACAAACGTTGTCTGCGACCACGGGTCAGAAGAATCATATCAAATCAACAACATGGTACCTTTTGTTTTACTTGGTGGTATGGTAGTACTTCTTTCATTCTCCTGAAAATCGTAAAATGGTACCGGATGGCAAGTCTTTGCATTGTTTTCGTTCTTTTTTTACTTTTTCGATGTTTACTGTCTGCAGAAGACAACGTGTGGAAAACATAGTAATTACGTTGCAGACAACAAGACGGACGAAAGAGACGGACGGATGAAGGAAACAGAAAGAAAATGCAGAGGAATTAGAAGCAGTAACTTTTTAAGAAGCAAGGCGAAAAGGGCGATGTGAAGAAAAAAATACAACAACTTCATATTTTTTAGTATTTTTCTTTGGAGGCAACAACGCTCACGTTTATAAAATACGTAATCATATTTTTTACCCCACCTTATCCTTTCGATTCTTGTAGATGTAGGGATAGAAGAAAAACCGTGTTCGCTTCTGAAAAGATGCACGTCTAATACATACACATCTCTCCATGTAGCAATGCAGGAATCCTCGCTCGATTGAATTCGTCATGCACGCGTGGATCAAACAAGTAAAAAAATATTAGTACCAAGAAACAGAACAAGGAGGAGGAATGCGAACAAGTAAAATAAATTGAAAGACTAAAAAGGAGGAAACACACAAAAAATTCTTTTTGATCATCTTCGTATTGTTTTCTGCCTTTCTTTTACGTGTGGTAGAGGTTTGCAGAGCATGAATTCTAAAGAAAGCACGATGTTGTTGACGATAGTAGTACCTTTTTTGCCATAGATAAAGCAGGAAAATGAAGCACTACAAATATGTGATATGACGTGTTGTACTTCTATCATATCATTTTTTAAATAGACATGTTCAAATTTTTTGTCTTGTTTATAATATTGTCGAATGAGATGACGTTGGACGTGGATTCCATGAGAAACTCAAAGAGAGTAAAAAGCTGCAGATGTGGTAGATACATGCAAACTGCAAAAACGAATTGGCACGAACTTTCAGCTACACAAAACGAAAACTAGATGTTGCTCCATTGCGATATTTCATTTTTTACCATATTTCCCCATTCAGTTTTGACAGAATCGCTTTTCTTCCAACAAAAAAGTATATTTCCTGGTGTGTTGTCAATAGAGTGTCATTAGGAAGAAAATGCACATTTGATAGAGCGGTTGGAAAAGTGTAGATATTTTTTGCAAAATAAATCAGCGGTAGTCTTGAGTGATTAACGCAGTTGGTAAGTAATTTTAGAGTTGCATTGTTGCATTCCATTCCGTCAGCTATATCATCTGATGGTTGGTAGCATTAATTACTTTTAATGGAAGGCGGGAAATGTAATAAGATTTTATGACTGGGTTTTATAATGATGATGAATGCAATAATTATATTCTGAAAATAATGAGGTGATTTTATAAGTTGCAGTTTGTAGTGCAACAAAAGAGTTTATCAGTTTTTTGGGGTTTTTTAAGATTGTAAGCACGTGGTGGTGGATGAACTAGAATGATAACTCGGGAATGTCTTATTCAGCTCAATTAGCAATTTAGGTAGACTAAGAGATTATAGCATGCTGTTTTTTTCAAGTGCGGTAAGCCTTTATCGTAGATTTATTAATAACGAGCAATTATTGTGCAATGCGTAAAGTTAAATTGCAAAAATTATACGGAACTGATGAAAGTTATAATTGCTTAATTAAGTGAACAACATTGAAAACAGTTTTGTTCGAGATTATTTTTATAGACGCATGAGTATAAACCGACACTCTGATGCTAGTGCAAATCACAGAATAAACAAAATATTTACAAGCTGGCGATTTTTTACATAGACAAAATACAATTAAATTGATGAAACAAAGCTTGTTATTATAAGTGCATGTAGCAATAAATCATTTAAAACAAAAAGTCTTTTGCATGCACAAAAAACGCCAAAATGCTTAAATGCTTGTAGTATTGACCTGTTAAATAAAAATTAAAGTACATAAAACTTGTTGTTTGCATAATGAAGCCTATGGGAATTCCAGTAGAGGAAAGCAAACTCAGAATACGTAATTAGTATATGCATAATAATGTAGAAGACACACAAGTAGCTGTCATCGACCGATCCGCGATTAATAAGAGCAAAACTGATATTTGCAGATGTCTTGCTATCTAATCGATCAATTGCCTATGGGCTACTTGCGACGTCAACTGTCGAATATTAATTATTACTATTCAAGGATGTAGAACTATTTTGCATACACCAATCTTTTGACTAGAATGCTATGCTAAACATACATATATGTAGTATATATTTCTAAAAATGGACATGACTATACTGATGACTGAAACCAAAATTCAGAAATGGTTGAAGATCTATAGCCTTGAAAGTTTATTTCAGAAATTCAGTAGCTCCACTGGATCCACAAACATTGGATTTTCTGTTTAACATAAATAATTTACCAACATGAATCCTGAGTCTCGATCCACCAAAATCACCTGCTTTTATCGGTTTTTTCCTTGCATTTTAATATTAAAATTCTCGTAAAGGAAGCAACATCGAGGAAAGTTACTAGCCCACTGACTGACTGACCATATATTTCCATAAAAAAGAGATTAAGCTATAACACTGATGAGAGAACGATAACATACGTTAAGTGTGCTTCTTTCTTTACATATTAATGGTTGAGAGTACGTAAACGTGTAACAAAAGGAAAAATAATAATGATACTTGACCGTCATAATGACCGAAAATTGATTTAATTGCTTGTTTACATCCCTCAAGCCTTCTATTTTGCCGTGAAAAATGGCAAATACAATGAACATGGGCACAGTACGACTGACCAGGAGTTAACTAGAGAGAGCTTATAGCTTATGCCACCCTGCATGCACATTTGTACGTAATGCCTACTTAAATACTGGTCGTGCTTTTTGAAACATTGTTGACTTTTCGGGCGAACAAATTTTAACGAAAAAGGATAAAAAAAAAGTGAATGTGATATGATGCCGGTTTGCGCATGCCTTTGTACATTTTTGAATGAAAATTTGTGAAAAAATAATAACTTGCATATAAAAAATAATGTGTATATAATAGTAGTAGCGTGGCATTAATTTTTATAAAAATATGATTTAGCAAAATTGAAGAGGATGTGTGATGTGGATACGTGAGCGATGATATCCGAAAAGGAAAAGGGAATATTCGGTATCAACACCGCGAATTATACACATTTTATATGTAAATTGCTACTTTTGTGAAATATTAGCTCTTGAGGCTATTTCTAAATAAGTAGCTTTTTTGGCTTCTTCTTCTACTCTCTAAACGCTTCTTCTTCATTACCTTACAACATCATCATTATGATTTTTGCCACATGCACCCGATATAGGTAAATGTTATGTCTCTATAAGAGGCAAGCATAAAAACTGCATTCATTTCATTCATAGAATATCATACTCATCATCATCATGATTCAGGTAACATGTTTTAGGCATAAAACTTTCAGTTTCATTTATCGTGAACAAATGCAATGAGCATCAGCAGCAGTACGTGAACTCTGAAAGCCACAATATAAATCCGTACGTAAGGAAAGGAGAGATGCCTTGAGGCTCTTGTAAATGGTAGTCGTAAAAACTGTGAATTAGTGTGAAATTATGGTTGTATTGCAATTCGCAACTAGATTGGACCAATCTTTTTCAACACTGCGAAAGGTAATGGAGTAAAATGGGAAAATATGTAGTGTGTTATAAGCTGAAATGTGGTGTTAAAGTCTTTTTGATTGATTCAAAATATAGGAGTTGGATCTATTATGGGAGTAGTTTATAATACACAAGCAAATGGGTTGGCAGTGTAAAAGCAGGTGAAAATTGGGGGAAATGATAATAATTACTATTTGTTATAAAACGTGGTATTTTATCTATTTACATTTTGCCGGTTTTTTTCTTATTTGCTGCTGGGTGAGCACCATGATAAATAGGATTGGTCCAACTACCTGTTGGTTTCATCCTCTTCTCTATTGAATTTAGTCAATACGTGCAAAATTCCCTAAACATTTTGTTGCGATTAAAAATTGTTCCTTTATAAATTTGCAAAACGAAAATTCATTAATATTAATTATATTACGTAACTCAAGTTCGTATATAAAGCCTCACAGGTAATTTTTTTGAAACTGAACTGCAAAACTTTTAGTACTAACTACCGAAGATTTCAAGCATTGACAGACCTGAAGAGCAATTGGAGACACTTGGTGATGGTATTATTGACACTGAGTTGCCTTTTACATACATATTCATTAAATGAACCTACAAAAGAATAAAAGGTGCAAAGTTCTCATGGAATATTTTCAAAGTGTATGAGATGAACTCTTTTCTTTCATCTCTTCCTGTTTTCCCTTCGAAGATAGAGGATGGGCATAACCTGAATTTTTCATTTCACATTTAAATACTTTGTAGAAATAAAATATGACAAACAAAATTAAAATCTTGTGACTGACAAGTGCATTGAAGGCAAGTAAAAGCCGAGAACGCAGCGGAAGATACTGAATAAACTAATACTGCTGGGTCAAACATAGACAATGCTGCGGACTTTGTGCTTGTGGCAAATAAAAAAGTCAAGAACTACGTGATATAGGGTGGATTTATAGCACATTTATTTCATTATTTCCATTCCTAATGTATAAAACTTTAAAATTGCAACTTGCGATGTTTTAAAGAGTAAAGTAGGTAAAGATTCTATAATTGCACTCGCTGAAGTAATTTAATTCACAAAAGTCAACAAGTATGATCCCTTAATTTGATTGTGCAGAATCACACCTAATATGTATTTATTGTCAATTTGGCTGTAAACTTTACCGGGAAAGGAATCGTGTGATGCATCTCAAAATCTGAAAAAAAGTTTTGCAACAAAAAACAATAAAACATCATGAAAAACTAAATGGACTCACACGTCCAGAAAGTACAAATTAACACTTTTTTAACATCATGCTCTCTCGTTATAAAAAGTTCCGTGACAGGAATTTCCCATCAACAACATAAAATATCATAATATTTTTCATTGCATTGGTGTAAACTATGGTGAGCGGAGAGTTGGGGTTGCGACTGCATTGTAAAAAATTGATCGAGCAAAATAGTAAAACTTTTATTTTTTATTTTACATGAAGAGAAAAGCAACGTCGATCGTGTTAAGTAATCGTAATATCAAAGAAATAAGCATTTTTACATGCTTTTGTGGGAAGACGAGTACATGCAGATTTTATATTTGCAATAATCTATTGAACCACACACTAGACGAGAAGTACCAACTCATTTCATTTCACCGGTTACTATTTATAAGCTCATAAAAGACTGCAACAATAACATTATGAATGCTTATTTGCGGCACGATCATGCTTATAAATTCTGCTGCTGCATGCTGATGATTACGTATGTGAGTAACGAAAACAGCATAAATAACCTGCCACCATTCCAAAGTCATTTAGATATGATCTCTGATACTAATCTTTTATTTATAATAATATCGTGTTATGTTGCGAGTACTACATGAAAGCAAAACGAATTCCTAAGAATTCACTCAAGTGTGTGTGTGCTAGGTGCCAGGGAAGTTCACGGGTATATACTAACAGCAAATGTAATAATTCCCGAGTTTAATGTAAAATGAGCTTGAATAAAGTTTGCAATAGCTTGTACTTGATTTCGAATTAAAACCGCAGAACCTCACTGCTTGATTGTTTGTTGACGGACTCACCGTTGTTAATATTATGCCTTTATAAGAGAAATTTTAAAAATTAGCTGTGTGAAACAAATGTATGTTGTATTAAGCTTTCCTATGCAGTACATTGGGCATTTTATTAAGTGAAATGAATTGAACTTGGCAGTTTAGCGGTGGTAGGTATTCTGCTATACTTTTTGCTTTTCACTGTATTCCAGGGAATGAATGAGTGTGCGATATGATCAAGGTGTCTAAGTACCTACTTACATGCACCAACTTGTATAAATAATATGCTTTCTGCATGTTTTTCTTCTTTCGCTGATTGTGCAGAAATTTATTTTTAAAACACAAGGGAAACCAAATCGAAGATGAAATCGGTAGGAATCGGTGAAATGAGCGTCCATGATTCTCGCAACACAGATTTCTATTTATTTATTTTTACTAGCTTAACATGTTCAGCTTATTGCATTTTTAAAAAGAAATGATCTGATACAGCTTTCTATGCAATCCTCCTTTGTTTGACTCACTCTTACTTGCAATTGGTTGTGAAGCGATCTTATATACTGGTACCGTTGAATACGTATACCCAGCATGAAAACCCTTTAGCGGAAAAATGTGCTGTGTTTCTACCATAAAAATATAAACTCGTCGTTTTGTACTTGTGCGTTGCATATATGAAGTATCAAATGTGTATCATATTATTAACTTCATTTTTTGCTGAAAGCATTAAAATATTATGAAACACTTTTCTACAATGGTGAGCGAAAAATCTTCCTGTTTTGCCTCATGGCACTATTTTGTTTTTTTGTATGTATTCCATCCAACCTATCTACTAGAGTGATTCTTCCTTACTATAAACATTATTACGTTCTCATCATCGCGTTCATAGCCTTTTTCTCGCTTAGTTTAGTTTCTGCTGTAATCCCAACGGCAATGTATATTCAATACGCAGGAGAGTAGATCATATTATATTTTTTATAGAAAAACTCCACACTACGAGCAAAGCTGCTTTTAATGTGTACAGAAAATGATTTTCAGAGCCAACCTCCTCAATTTATATTACCAACGAAAATACTATTTTTTCCATTTTTTCTATCTATAAAGAACTAAAACTTCTGCCCTTCAATAATAACATTTGCAGCTCCTTTGCCGACAAGATAATTTAATGCATAAAATGCGAAGAGTAATAAAGGAGATTTATTACTTACGTCCTCTTTTCTTTAGAGAGCTAAAGTTTCCTTATGTATCTATTTGCCTGAGAGTTTCCTTTTCAGCATTGACTAAACGTAATCCACAAATAATATGAAGAAAAGTTTTTTTGTTTCATTTCTAATTTTTTCCCTGGTGTCCAGTTCTTGAGGGAAACTTTGAGAACTCCTACTTTAACTACAGATTTGGCTGTGGTACAGCCTTTTCCTCAGCTTTTCTGCAAATTATAATGATATACATATTTCTATACTCGTTTCAAATCTCACTTTTCTTTTCTCCCCCATATTTCTACACTATATACCACCTTTGCCAGCGAAAAAAGTGGAAGAAAACATGTAATAAAATTAGTTAACTCAATAAAATATTGTCCCACAGGGTACAAGGTTGGAAACGAAGTACATCGAAGAATTTCTTAGATTAATGTAAAGTTAGAAAATAATAAAAACTCCCCCGAAAGGAAAAATAACAAAGCTTTTACTGGATTTTCTTTTTTTGGTGTTGTTGCTGCTGCTGACATAGTGGAATAGGGTTTCTCAATGATGATCATTATGAAAAAGTAATGGCGATTCTTATCACTATATTATTATTATTATCACAGCATAAAACTGACTTAAGTGATGATAACATGAATTTCTTTCTTGTTTTCTGGCTAAATAACATTATAAACATTATCATCATCTAGATGATGAGCGTTATTTGTATTTTGGTTGCAAAAATACATACACACGAACAAGTACGCTTTGTAAGTGATGCTATTCACTAGTCATTCAAATTCATTTTCAAACAATTCATATGAAATTATTTACTATATGAAAGTGAGACACAACTCATAATAGTAGCGCAGAAAATACACACATAAAACGATAATAAGATAATCATAATTATATGGCAATTTCCATGCTTGTTTCATATCGGCACACAGAAGTTCATCACAATTTAAATTAACAGCAATAAAGAAAAATTGTATTCTGGGCAAACCAGAATTCTTTGGTTTGAATGAAACTGTAATTCCCGGTTTTACAGTATGTATCCTTTCATAACATAAGGTATATATTTTCCAATCCAGACACGAGTTTTGCTGGTGTTCACATGTATTCGAAGACGCAAACCAGAGATGATAGTGAAGTGATGATAATAAAATGTAATGATAATAATAATGATTACTTTATGCGATGATTGAATAATTGAATGCCAAAATAAACGACGCTATATAGTGTGATGACTGGGTTGATGTTTCCAACAAAAGAACTATAATAATCTTTTTATGACGTATCTTCTTCCAAATCACTTTTGCACCACAAGAAAAGGAAGAAAAGCAATTGATAAAAACTTAATTTGCCAATTAATCTACAAAAAATCAGCCATCTAATTCATCATCAAGTCTACAAAAGGTTAATTACCATGCTCATTGAATGGAAATGAGTGAGGTGAGTATCATGACTCGATTAAACTCATTAATTCATTCCTTTCTGGTTATGTTGGTTTGATTTTGTGCTCTAATATTTGTAAAGACATAGTAATTGATTTGATTATTGTTACATGTGACTCATTCTTCATTCATCTTTTTTTACTCCACAAGTTGTTTACTACGCAAAGTTGATAAGATAATGTCTTTATTATCCGAACCACCACCGCAAAAGAAAATGGCAATAATAGTAACAATTTTTCATGATTACGGCTATTACAAAGGAAGTGGAAGAAAACGTTATATTTGACACTGCACTTGACTCCGAAATAATAGAACAATGTTTTGTGTGTGCATATAATAGACTGCAACAATAATAGTACAGTGAACCACTGCTCCATACACAGTGTAATAATCTGCACTATAATACCAGCACCAACATTATATGCGTATAGCACGTATCCAAAAAACGGTCTTATTTTCTTCCTTATACTCAAGTCTTCAAGACCAAGACCAAAATTTTTATCTGAGACTAGTAAATAACCACGATTACTTTGATGATGATGATTATGATGATATGGGAATAATGGTTTCGGTTAGTAGAGTAGAGTATATGGAAGAAGAGTAGTAGTTCTACTGCTACTTTTACATACTTATATACAAGAAGAAACACTATTATGTCGTGGCAAAATGGGCAGTCATTATCATCATCATATTATCATCATGTCACATATTATCATCATCATTATTATATGCACACACGTACGATTTTATTGAGGTAGGTTATGGTAAATGGTACACATCTATGTATCTATACAGAATTTATAGGTAAAGTGTATTATGCACTCTATTCTCTTTTCTTTTAACCACCATTCAATTATTTCTCCGCCTGTTGGTATTTACTTCTAATTTGGGGCTTCTCCTTTAAAAAAGAGTGAGGGCGAACACACAAGTTTAAGTACATACGTATTCTGCTCAAGTGTCATTATAAATTTTCATAATCATAATAAACTGCCATAATTTTGCTAATAATCCCAGAGGCAATTTTCACCTTTGCATTGCTATTATTTACTATATCATTATGATTATGTTTATCTTTAGAAGAAGAAAAATATATTAAAGACAATGTATTTAGTTATGTGAGCATGCAAATTATGAATCTATGAGTATGCAGGAATCTGGTACTTGGCTTCCACTTTTTAACGCTAACCAAGCAAGTTGACTATGTATATAGTCATTATAAATTTGATGATAGGGTTATTATTGTCTTTCGTTTTCCACACACTTGCTCCTTTATCATCGTGATTGAAACGCAAAACCGTAATTATCACAATCAAAACAAAGCGGCTGCTCCACACAATGTTCACAAGAATAATGTTATAATAATAGACAGAATTGTGTGCGCCGAAATAAGTCAACGCGTCTGTGACGTTCATTAAATTGCATTTAATTTCTGTTTACGTTCCATGCAGTTTAAATGTGTCTTAGACTGAGCGGCTTCGTATGAAAATATGTAATTAAACACATTAAAGGTTGATTATTGTTAATTATTACAAATACAATAAATCTAAAAATTACTCCAGAAACGCGCAAGTGATAAATTAATTTGAAAAGTTATTATTCTTCTGCAAACTTTTAAGAGGGGAATTTGTTTTTTGCTTTCCTATGTACAGTATGGATAAACAGCGTAAAAATAAAAAGAACCAACAGAAGGGGTTATGTGGAAGGCAGCAATGGTAGTAAAAGGTCTTCACCTTTTAATGAGCAGTTGGCAGGGAATAATTGACTTAACACATGAGCAGGTAGTTAAATAATTAAGAAGGCTCTCTCCATGCCTTCCCCACTTCTTCTCTTTATGTGCTACCCCTATCAAAGTGCACTAGTAAAGGAGGCTCCTTTACATATATACATTATTAATGAATTTGTATGTATGTATTATGCATTATGCATGCATGTCGTACAAACCAAGCCTCCATAACTTCAAACGACATGAGTCCATTTATGGGTATCATTGTGCACGAGAATTGCAGATTTTAGTGGCGTTGAGGAGGGTGGTTGTGCAAATGTATGCGTGTATTTGCCATGTGTAAGCTTCTCTGTACTATAGGATGGTTATTTTTTTAAATGTCGTGTTTTCGTTATTCCATGACGTGAAAACTGTCTTGTGTGCTTTGAGTTTTTAGGAACGGAAGACAGAAGTTGGGGAAACAAAAGAAGACAAAAAATTGAATACTTGGTATCTCTTTTATTTTGTTTGTTTTCTTTTATTTTGGTTTGCGCATTCGGTAGCAATTTCTTGGAGATACTCATACCCAGAAATTATACTCTTTTGTGCCGAAGCGTGGTTCAGTATGTAGTCGCCCCATAAAAACGAATTTTATTATTTTACTCTCCCCTTTTTTCTACAATATTTCTTGACATGACATGACGTGCCAATAATGTTATAATTACTACCTAGCAGCGGCTCCTCTCCAGTTTGAAAAGCATCATCGTGTCAACAGCACAGCATGTGGTATGTAACATAATATTACAAAGAACCAAGAACCATAAGAACAAGGAATTTGCCTGAGATATTTATCAATTGCTATTGCTGCAGCTGAATTGATGGAACATTCATGTTTGCTTGGGTGCATATTCTATTTTTAAAGAATAGACAGACAAATACAATATCACTTCAGATAGCTCTGAAGTTAAAAAAATATACGAATCTAACCAAACGCTAACACAGCGAATTCAAGATTGGTGGGATTATCAAGTATACCTATTTTTGGACACGAAATGTCCACCCGATGCTGCTTCATTTAAAATGATAATTAAGGGGAAGATACACATTATTAAGCAATGCTGTATTATTTATCTTCATTTCTTTACTTTTATGCATTAAGTATCTGTAACGAAAGGATCAGACATTGCATTATCTCAACGTGTACAAAGGGGAAGCTAGAATTGGGGCAATGTGTTCAAAACATGTTGTTTTCATTCAAAACGGATTAAATTTTTGTGGAATACTTCCTTGTGAATTTGATGTAGAGAATCATTTTGTGGAGGTGAGATTTCCCCTTGAACTACATATCACCCTAATCACTCACTTCCACTAAACTTTTGGCAATGACATAAAAAACTCTTTATATATATATGCTGATTGATGAGAAATGACTTTTACAGTTTTTGGGTAGTATATTGCTTGAGTTTACATGGATAGAGGTAAATGTGATGCATTCATATATTGGATTAACTTATCCCAATTTAATCATAATCACTATTTTCGTTTTACAAGTCATTGTCAATATAACTTTCCGAATTTTTTTGTAATACTAACCGGGTTGGGATTTAGGATGCAATCATCTGCAATGATCACATTGCAGTTTTAATGGTTTACACTTAGACCAGTCATTGTTAAATGCTTGAACATTATTGCGTAATGGTCCTATGGATGGGGCTACGCGACAATTCCAAACCACAATACAATTTGAATGCTATGCACAGTGACACTGAAAATGAATTACATTTTTCTGGGGGTGGCCACTAATGCTAAGTTATATGGTGTGATAATATTTAGTGTTAGTAGAACACATTTTGCGCTTTTGTGCATGTGACTACTCATGAATGAATGACAAAATGGTAATTGGAGATAATAATAATTTTTGATTTAGTGCCCCACATGATCGCGTGTCGTTCTAAAACAAGGAACGTGCTTCGTAGTCAGAGATGCATTTTAGCTACTATATCTACTGAGCATTAAAATGTGCTGAATAAAGACAACATTATGCATTGTCGCTGATTTTTACGCGACATACTCATTCAAAAATTTCAATTTTACCCTGCATTGAGTCAGTGCAGTGCAACGTGAAATGGGCTTAGAATGTATCGTCACTTGCTGCGTTGACATTCGTCGCCGTCGTCTCCTACAGAGAGGACATTCGCACATCTAAATAATTCCAAAACTAAACCCCAAATCCAAACTCAGCATTTTACTATATATGATGTTGATATTTTCTGATGTTATGCGTTTGGTCTATAGCATAAGGTTTCATGTACTTTTTTGGGGAATAATCACTCATTCTTTAACATTTTCCAAGAAGTTGAGTAGGTTTTTGATGTGACCAACCAGCCAAGCAAATGCTGACGCTCTCTCAAGCATGAAATCACAATCGGAAAAAGACAAATGTCCCATATATTTTGTCATTGTCAACATGATGATGATCCTTATTCACGGTATATGATTTTTATCCTGAATTCAATAAAACGTGAACTGTCAGTAAAAAAAAAAGTCTTCTATGTGCGTAACAGTTTTCAAGTTTTATGTGAAATGTGATTATCTTCTGTCTTGGTTGTACACTTGTAGTAGTAGGTATATACATAATAGCGGTAATAATCCTTGGCATTTTTTCTACCTGAATAACTATTATTAAGCTGGTCAAAAAACAAAATCGTACGGGAATTTTGAACGGTTTCCAATCAGAAAATTATTTCCAACTTACTTACCCAAGACAAAGGTTGTCATTAGTCATTATCTTCATTACATGTAATATTCAGTAGAAGGTAGATGGCAAGATATACATAACACAAAAATATTTTCAGTTTTCTGCTATTATGCTGATTTAGCATTTTTGGTAAGTTAAATTGTAGATAGTCAATTATAATATTGATATATGGGTCTGCATAACCGATGAGCAGTGTAAACGTGTACGTAAATTTGTACATTGAAATGGTATATGACCTAAGTTTGATGTGAAAATCTATAAATGATCCATACCTCAATTTTCAGTACATATGTAGAAAGTATATATATGTCAGTCAATAAATGAATCCAAAATGATTCAAGAATACCATGTACTTTTTTTTTATCAAGAAACATGATATTGTACAATTGTACTCCTGTATGTTCGTCTTTACGTTCATGTATCATTGGCGGACGTGATCAAAGTCAATTATCTTCTTGGCTTGATGAGTTGCGTAATTGGTTGAAATCCACAGCAGTAAACAGAAAAAATATATAAAAATTCTCATAAAAAGTTTCCCTTTAGATATTTCGAAACCTTCGTTTTGTTACTTTTTGGCATTATACTGTTTGCAGTGAGTAGTGTGCTGCGATGTGATATTATTGGCATTTCCACATTTTATTTTTCTGTTTCTTCGTGCTATAGCCATTCAGCTCATCAGGCTATTACTCGATACCTGATGTAAAAAAATGCGATTATTGTGTGTACATGTTGCATGTCTTCATGATCTGCGAATAAAACAGACTGAGGAGGTAAAACATAAAAATGTGATGCTATAATCGTGCACACGTGACGATCTGGTAAAAGAATTCAATACTTCTGTACCTTATTCATGACAAAGAAAACCATGGTCAAAAGTAAAGGACAAGACAAGTTACCACATAAGATAAAATTAAGGACTACGTGAATTCCTTGTACACACCATGCAGCAGCTAGTACTGTATTTTGCATTTAACATTAACTGCAACACGATAAAACGCATGTCATATGTTTCCAATTCCTGAATAATAACTTCTTACTGGTCATTTCATTATCTTTTGAAAATTCAACTTAAATAATACGCGTCTCATAATTTTTTGCTCAAATTAAAATAAATTTCTTGAGTGAGCAAAACATACAAAAGTTCTAAGTACATTTACAGAAACAACCATTTTTATCAAGCATTAGGATTTCAATGATTTTTACTAGTTGAAACTACAATTTTCTATCCAAAATGTTAATTCATTATTCGCAATTTTTTGAAAATCAACTCTACTTGACTCCATTTTCAAATTTTTCGCTGTTGCAACGGCAAAATGATGCTTTTCCCTTGTATAAAAATTCCGCAGTTGCCCTAATGCAGCAGACATACTTGATGCACTTGATGTTTTCTCTTTTTCTGTCTGAAGTTTTAATGCTTTTTATACGCTGCAAACGTAAAATTTTACTCTAAATCTTGATTTCTCCACGAAATGGCCAAGTCTCTCCAACAAAAACCTACTATATCATTATTTTCCAGCTGTTATTATTACATATTATTAACTACTAACTCTTCTTTCAACCGGAGCCAGCATTTCTTACAATAAAAAAGAATTCGAGTATTATGGAGACAGGATCAAAAAACCACCTAGGTACATCGGTACATCTTTTTGTCTACCCGTTCAACTCTACGACCACGGCACCGTCATCTTCAGCATCATTCTTTCCAAAAAAGTGCGTTACACTATACAATTTCCACCCTTTTACCTTCTCTCATCCATCCATCTTTTTTAATTTCCGTATATCAGTGTAATTCATCTTATACAATTTTGAGTTCGAACCCCCGCACATCATATCATACATCAATAACATGTCAAAATCAAATAAGATTGGTGGAGACGCAGCAGTGTACATATAAGGGTTGAACTTATTTTTTACTTTATTAAATTTTCTCTCTTACTCTTTCGCTCACTCCCTTCTCGAAATGATTCCTCTACAGTTTCACAGGTACAGTTTCCAAATTCGATTTTATACGCACATATTATTACTCTATGAAAACATTCAAACGATGATGCTGACAAAAAAGGAAACGCGCTTGCTGCTTCCTTTACTATTTCTTCTTCCCAACGAAACTTTACGAAAAACACCAAGTTTTTCCTGACAAACTTTGGTATTTTTTCTAACAAATATATAAACTAACTAGGTAGCCCACGTCTTACCATGTAAGACAGCTAGATTAAACTCTTCTAATAAATCTTTTCCGGGATAATTAAACTTTTCCGGGGTAATTAAACTTTTAGGGGGTAATTAATCTTTTCCGGAGTAGTTAATCCTTTCCGAGGTAATTAATCTTTTCGGGGATAATTAATCTTTTCCGGAGTA